>PVJN01053146.1:0-13830 GCA_004026805.1 Lasiurus borealis | reverse complement strand
ATTTTAGCGACTTTGGTCTCACAACTAAATTCACATTGCTACAAAGACATTTGAATTTTGCACTAATATGTCATGAGCACTGCACCCATTGCAAATTAATGAGTCTCTGAATAGCACTGTGTGTTTGTCATTTGAATTTATGCTAATGGAATGGAGTCTCCTGGTGATGTTGGCAGTCCACAGCAGCTGTTTGAGCCACGGAACGCACCAGCACTTCCCTTCAACTTCCTGTTGCTACCTCTTTTCTCGGCTTTTCTGGCCTGTCACTTAGGCAGTAATCCTGTAGCTGGTTACTGATAGGGCTGCTAATTATCTTTGATTTTACACTATTGGCCTGACCCCCAACATGGAGCAGAAGTAATGTATCAGTGTTGAGAGAATTATGTGCGTCATACGGTGACAGCCTCAGACCAGGAGGTCAGGAGGAGTTCATTGAGAATCAGTGGTATTTATAAAGGATGTTGGTATGGAAATTAGTAATATCTTTTAGTGATATTATGTAATGTATGTCCGTAGATCAATCTAAAAAGGTAATTTTTTGTGATCATAATGAATAGCATTTGTATGTGTATGCAAAAACAGGGTGGTACTTCTAGTCTTTCCTATTCAACCTATTCTACTGCAATCTAAGAAAATAGCCATGGCAGTACTTCTGGGTTATCAGGATGTCTGAGTCTACATTATGGTTGTACAAATTGCCTGTTGGTCAAAGAGATGTGGTGACACAATGGGATTGTTGGCATAAGGGGTGAATGTGTGGGAGGGAGATGCACAAATAACCATTTTCATGGGACACAAGTTGGTGACAAAGGTTCTCAATGTCTGTTGTTTTTATTTTCATTCCGAAAGTCTTAATTATGGAATTAAATTTTTTTTTCTTTAGAATAGTGTTTCCATTTGACCTTGCTTCTAGAACAAAGAATGAACATATGTGGAGTTTATTCTAGTAGATTTTAGAAATTAGGTTTGGTGTTTAGAAATGTCGTGGAAAAATTAAGCTAAAAATACAAATATACATTAGATGATGCACCTTTTAAAAACTGGTACTGAATTTAAGAAGTGTTCTTCTCTCACCCTTAATACCTGCCCCCTCACTCCCTAAGGCCATAGAAAAATATGCAAACTTTTTCTTTTAAATAATTTTTTTTTTCAAAAAGGGAGAAACTAGCAAATGTACACTCTGGTTATGTAGCATTATTAGCTTTCATTTCCTAGTATCTAAAAGAAGCCTACCTAAGTAGGAGTCAATTCCTGATTTATCTCCAGGAGGAAAAACATTCCACGGCAGATAGATGTAATTATTTGTTAAGTGATGGCAGGAGGTATGGAGTATAGAAGTAAAAGTAAAGGATTAATCTCAAATAGTGCCCAAGAGCAAGAAGGCTCTTTTCTTATGAATCTCATAAAAGGAAGAAGGTTTTTATGCCAACTCCACAGTCTAGTAAGCTGCTCAAAACACAAGCCCCAGGAAATACAGACACTTCTGTTTCCCTCTACCTGATGGCACCAACTTTAGGGTTAAAGGGCCTCTCCGGAGAAAGAAGCTTTCCTGAGAAGGCAGCACACCGAACTCTTTACTACAGCGCCTGCGTTTTCCATCAAGGCGGGGAGACGCTTTTCACTCTCCTTGGAAAAACTTTGAAATGTAAACTGTTTCGATTGATGGCTCCTTCTGGCCCTGGCAACTCTTTTTGGTAGCTGGTGCTCTTTCTGTAATACTTGTTAAAAATGTCTCTGTAGCAAAGATGTTGTTTTTTATGTCATTTTTTTTTTTTTTTAAGTCAGCGCATGTGTGAGTACAGATAGGCTCTCATCTTGCACAGCAGAGACTGGCAGGTGAACACCTACTCCTGTTGTCCTTATTCATTTGCAATACTTCATAAGATTTGTCTCTTTGAAAGCTGTTTTCAGTCTAAACTGTCAATCCCTTTCGAATGTGGTCCTTCTCTCTGGGGAGGACTCTTTAGAACTCGTGAGTAATGTTGTGGCCAGCGACTCCCTTTCTTAGCCCAGAGATGCATCCAGACTCTGATAACCTGTTCCCAGGCCTTCTACAGCTAGGCTGCCTGAGGCAGCTTTAAAACGCCAAACACACATCTAAATGATCTAATATTTTAGATGAGTCTTTAAATTATATACACGACTTCCACTATCATTCACAGTGCTGTGTTGGAGATTCCATTTTTGGTCAATCATTTATGAAATGACTGCACATGTGACTTTTCATATTCTTGTAATATTCTCAAACTACATCCACGATGAAAGATTTTACATGGTGTAATTGATCTGCTTAAAGCGATCGATTTAGAAGTGAAATAGATCAAACTGCACAAACCAGTGTGAAAAATACCTATTTTAGTCTAATGTTTTAGTTAAATGTTGACTGCTATATTGATCTGAAGGCTTATTTCCTTATCATGTGCTAGATAGAATCTGGTTCATAAGTTTACATATCCTTATTTGTTGGGGACTTATTTTTCTTTGACCATATTGGATACATTGTACTATTCTGTGCTTCGCCGCTGTTGCTTTTCTGAAAGATTATACTCCCTTACGTGCACGGTGGAGAGGAAAGCCCTGTGACCCGTTTCTGAGCAGAGCCACTCTCTCCCCTAGTGCTTTACACTCTGAGTTCTCCCACTTGCCAGACATCCTACCCACCAACAGCACATCCTGAGGCAGCCGAGCTGCAAATCAATAGAGATTTGACTCGAAAGTGTTAAGGCAGGCACTGATTAAATGTATGATCTCAAGGGCAAGAAGACATGCTAGCTGTAGTTTCTTCAGCTAAGTAGCTGCTCATGTGCTCAGGGATTCTTCTTTCCCTCCATTCTCTCTCTCTGTCACACACACACACACACACACACACACACACACACACACACTACCTCATATATACATGTACAAGGTTAGACTGGAATGATTGTACTCTGTTATTTTTAGTTTTTAAAATTACAGGTGAACAAAAACCATGTAAAGCTATTAAAATTTTTTTTCCAGACATATTTTTTAGTAAAAAAAATTTTTTTTTACGTTCAGTATTATTTTGTATTAGTTTCAGGTGTACAGATAGTTCTTAGACAATCATATACTTCACAAAGTGTCTCCCCTGATATTTCCAATACCCACCTGGCCCATACATAGCTATTACAATATTATTGATTATATTCCTCAAGCTGCACTTTACATTCCCATGACTATTTTGTAACTACTGATTTGTATTTTTTAATCCCTTTACCTTTTTCACTGAGTCCCCTAACTGCCTCTCCTCTGGCAACCATCAGTCTCAAACACATTTTTAAATTATTTACTGAAATAAATTGATCCCTTCTAAATCCAATATGAAATACTTCATTTCCTCCTTATGGCACTAAAATTTTAGGTTACGTTTGATTCTATTTCACCTCAACATTCAAGTACATTCATACTTGATGCATTGTGATTCCTAAGCAGTACATGTGAGTCCTGTGTTGAGGTTTCTGCCTTTAAAATGCTTATAATATACTCTGAAAACAATATTAGAGAGAATATAGATAACATAAGTAAACCACACTTGTAAACAATATAGAATTATTCTTTTGTATTAAAATGAAAAGTGCTAGATAGTATTTTGTGGAGAGTGGCTTCAGCGTTTGGACCAGTTCAAGCTTCCGACTGTCTTGCGGCAAAGTGACATACAAGTCCCAGCTTGGAGGGGAAACCCTCTACCCCCACCCCAGCACAATTATAGCCAAAAGGCTATGGTTGTAAACTTGACCTTATAGTTCAAACCCTGCAGTCCTAGGTAGCTAAGGGATGTGGCTGCGGGAGGTGCAGCAAGTGCTGTCTAAACAAAGCTTGACAGAGTTCAGAGAGTGGCAACAACAGGAAAGAAGCAGATTTGAAACTTGCAAGAACACTGTAAACATCTTGCCCTTGTTTTGCTTTGTGTGATCTGACTATAAAATAAAGCTTCGGTTTACAGGCTGTGTCACTATTGCCTTATCCAGGTACAGTGATCCACCTGGCCCCAACTATATTCTCTTGTTTGTTTTCTTTAATCCTTCACCGCCCCTTCTTAGGTACACCCCTGGCCATGCTGGATGCGGTTCATGTGGCGCCCAGTGTGGGGCCTGAGTATGGGGGAACTAAAATGATGCTCCAGTGAAGCATGTACAAAAAGGGAAAGTAAGGTAGGGAGCAAAGTTTGATAGCAGCTGGGTGTAAAACATGGGAAACTCTGGTTAGCAAGATGCTTAAAGCTAAGCCAGGGCATTTTGTCATGGACTGTAAAGCAAAAAATGGAAGTCAAAAGGTCAAAGGGAATGGAAACAAGCAGCCTGGACTATGTCCAAGAGGCAGGAGAGGAAAGCATTGGGCAAATGAATGCCACTTCAAGACTGATATTGATGCCTTTCCAGCCGGCTCAGTCCCAAAGCAAACTGCCCAAACAGCTTGATCTTCAAAACCCAGAGGGAGCAGCACAGCTAATTTGGGTGTCAGAGCATTATGTGAGTCACCACAATGGACCCAGAGAAACTCCTTCTCCCTCTGTTCAAAAGACAGAGAGTGGACCCAATGCTACACAGGGGGCCAAGGTGCCAACATGAAGTCAGCTTAAGAAGTTAATGACTGAGGCCCAGCAGATGGTAGAAAAGCAAGGAGTGGAAGCTACTCTCTCAGCCATGTTTCTGGCTATGCTAGCATTGGTGAGCTGCCAGTTTTTTGTAAAGTCTTGTGCAGCCAAATCTAAGGACTCCGAGTAGATATACACCAGCAGCAAAAGAAACTTTCATTTTGTGGAAACAGTCTTGAAAATGTTAACTTATCTGTGATTTGGTTTCTCTCTTGTTGCTGTATTATATTGACATTATTTTGTTGTTTTGTTAATAACCAGAGTTTTGTTCTTGATGTTTTGGTTATGCTGCATAAGCTTTTGATAACAAGTAAATAGGCGCAAGTTTTTACTTTTATGGTTATTGTAGTAGCTTAAAGTTTTAGATAATTCCTAACGTTGGAGTAATCCTTATAAGTCCAAGTGATTGTGATGAATAATGTAAATAGAAGTGATTAAAAACAAAAAAGGGGGGAGATGTGGAGAGTGGCTACAGCATTCAGACAGATTCCTGCCTCAGACTGACTTGTGGGAAAACCACATACAAGGCCCAGCACAATTATAGCCAAAGGCTATGGTTGTAAGCTTGACCTTAAAGTTTGCCCCTGCAGTCCTAGGTGGCTAAGGGATGTGGGCTTCGGGAGATGCAGCAAATGCTGCCTAAACAAAACTTGATAGAGTTCAGAGAATGACAACAACAGGAAAGAAGCAGATTTGAAACTTGCAAGAACACTGTAAACATCTTGCCCTTATTTTGCTTTGTGTGATCTGACTATAAAATAAAGGTTTGGCTTACAGACTATGTCATTATTTCCTTATCCATGCACAATGATCCACCTGGTCCCAACTGTATTCTCTTGTCTATTTTCTTTAATCCTTCACTGCCCCTCCTCAGGTACACCCTGGCCATGCTGGCCATGGTTTAGTATTTACCTTTCAGAATAATGTTCTTGATTTTTTTACATATAATTATTATATTGTTTATTTTTTGGAATATTTATGGGGAAAAGCAAATCAGAAATGAAATGACAGAATAGTTTGTTTATTTTGTTTCTCTTTCCCCTATCCTGTTTTTATCTTTTCTTTCCCTTGTTCCTATTAGGGATTTCTGAGCTACATTGAGAACCCTATTGCCATTGCTATGGCCAATATCTGAGCCAAGTAGAAACCCAACAAAGGGTGAGACCGAAGGGTGGAAGTTCTAGGATCATTGACTTTTTGCAAAAAGGATACAGTTTTCAGGAAATTCCTACCCTTACAAAGCTTTATTTATAATGATGGCTTTTATGTTTATTTATTATTTTTCAAGTTAAATTTAACGGAGTGACATTGGTCAACATGAACATTTGGATTTCAGGTGTGGGTTTCTATATTGCAAGATTTGTATATTGAACCATGTGACTACCACCCAAAGTCAGATCTTCTCCTGTCACCATGCATAGGACTCCCTGCTCCCTCTGACCCCCTTCCTTCTGGCAACCACCACACTGATGTTTGTGTTCATGAGTTTCAGTAACTGTCTTATTTCACTTAGCATAATGTTCTCAAGATCCATCCATGTTGTTGCAAATGGCACTGTTTTATCCTTTCTTATGGTTGAGTAGTATGCCATTGTGTATATGTGCTGTATCTTCTTTATCCAGTCCCCTATCATAGGACACTTTGGTTGTTTCCATGTCTTGGTCACCATGAATAATGCTGCAATGAACATAGGGATGCATATATCTTTGTGAATACATGATTTCGAATTTTTTGGTTATATACCAGGAGAGGGATTGCTGGGTCATGTGCTAGCTCTATTCTTAATTTTTTGAGGAATTTCCAGAATGCTTTCCATAGTGGTAGTACCAATCTGCTTTCCCACCAGCAGTGAATGAGGGTTCCCTTTTCTCCACAACCTCTCCAACACTTATTATTGCTTAACTTGTTAATAATGGCCTCTCTCTCAGGTGAGAGGCAATTCACTTTCAGGGAGGCCTTAATATTATTCTCATTTGTAAAGTGAAAATAAATTTGCAAAAATTTATAAATAATTAGATAATATCTAAGAAACAACATAATGAAAAATAAATCTATTTTCTATGTTTCCAATTGACAGTGTCATAGAGTTCTAATTTTGATTACTTTAGGGTCCTGGAGACTAATGCATAGTTAAAAAAATTCTTAGAAGTATTTAAATTGAAATTCAACCTGGTAAGATTTTTTATTTGAGGAATTGAAGATACAGTTAAGGAAAAAAACAGTAAGAGAGAAGAGGAAGTGGGGGATTTGTAGGGGGAGAAAAAGGGAATAAGAAATTGAAAAATCATTGTTATTATTATTATTATTATTATTATTATTAAAACTCTTAACATGGGATCTACCCACTTACCATAGTTTTCTGTGTACAACACAGTATTGTTAACTGCAGGCAATATGCTTTACACCAGATCTCTAGAACTTATCCTGCATAACTTAAACTACATAGCAGTTGAAAAGCTCCCCACTTCCCCTTCCCCCAGCCCTTGGCAATCACCATTTCACTCTCTGCTTTTATTATTCATCCTTAAAAAGGAAGGAAATCCTGCCATATGTAACAATATGGATGAACCTGGAGAACATTATGCTAAGTGAGATAAGCCAGTCACAGAAAGACAAATATGGCATAATTCCACTTATACAAGTATGTAAAGCAGTCAAACTTGAAGAAGCAGAGACTGAGAAATGTTTTAGGGAGTGGAGGAGAGTGGAAGTGGAAAGAGAAATTGTGTATAAATCACTTTCTTAAGTACCCCAATGAATCTCTGATATTATCTTTCCAGTTCTTTAGCTAGGTGTTCTTTCACTGAATTACTCACCTTTCTGCTCCAGATACTGGGATGTAAAATGAAAGATTCTTGAACTCTGAAGGTATAGAACGAATATGCATCATCCCAGTGGTGTGTCTACATAAGGAGGGGGCAAAGATATTTTAAAACTTAAAAGTGTACTGATAAGACAGAAATTATTGAAGAGATGTAATGTGAGACTATCATCTAGCTTTTGTTGAAAGTCACTTGAGGGAGGTTTTTAAATCATAAACAAGAAAGGGAAATTAAAATGCTGAGAATATTTTTAAACAATGTCAGGCTAATATAATGATAGAGCATTTGTGGGGCCTGGTCCAATTCACAGAGTAAATTCTGATACTCTCTTTTAAGACGTAGGAGCAGTATTACATGTGAACTAAGGCCCTAAAAGGGGATGCAGCTGATTCTAAAAATATGATTAAGGCCCTTAATTTGTGGTTAGGTGACTAGCAAACTTCAAATTTGCAAGCCTGTAAAGCTCAAGTCACATTCCTTGACCTTTTTGGTTCCCTGCAGGGTCCAATTTAAGAGTATGGTCTCTGCAAGCCAGGCATGTAGGAAGTGCTTGCCAAGTGACTTATTTTGCTAAAATCTGATAATTGGTTCAGTAGGACTTGATAGCTTAAAAAATAATAAACAGTATTGAAAAGATGTCTATGTTTCTGCATCTTCAAAAATAAAAAGATCCTTCAGAGTTCTTATCTGGCACTATGGAAATACTTCCTCTCCCTCCTCCCACTCCCCAATTTAAATAAACTAATTAAGGAAGACTGTAACTAGAAGGGAATGATTAACTCATTAATTTAATCATTGTCATACTTGTGAATACAGACTTGTATCAGAGTTATGAGGTTAATGAATTCCAATGTATTGTCAAAACTGCCTATGGTTTTCAAAGAGGAGGATTTTATATTCTGTAGTTTATATGCTTAGCAGTTAGAACTCAGCTGTGGTAAAGTTGAACATCAAAATAAGTTACTGGAATTGTATAGAAAGTGGTGAGTAGGAAAACATAAGAATTTTTTTATCATCCTTGCCAACATCACTGATCACTGCTTCCTTCAATACTAGTGCCACCAGTTCCATCATAATCTTCTCATATATTTTTTTTCACAAGGATAGCTGGGAATTGACTTGCTAGGGCATAAAGCTAGGGATGTGTTAGATCATAGAATTCAGTCTTCGGCTATTTTTTTTATTATGAATGTTTTATAGCAATTTTATGTCTAGTATGTGCTAAACATTTCTAAAATAGAAGTCCAGCCCAGCTCGCTCTGAGCATATTACATCCTCTGTTATCCATCATATATAGCAGGCACTGAACTAGGCACAGTGGATCCTGTGGTCAACAGAACAGACACAACACTTTTCCTGGCAGTGCTTACAATCTGGAGCAATATGATTGATAAATGAAGCAAATAAATATCTAATTATGAATTGTAATTAGTATTCATTTAAGTGTACTAGTAGATAATCAGTAAATGTTGGTTGATTAATAAAAAAGTCTTTACTAAGGAAACTTGGCTTATAAAATCTTGGCTTAAAAGAAAACTATCTGTACCTAACCATTTTTACCTTGTCAAGGATATTAATATGGAATATTCTAGATTTCATAACTACCACTTGCTTTGCAGGGTGAGGAAACAAACGTATTAGTATTCCTTAATTAAAATTATTGGTATCACCTGGCAGAATTATAATATCCCATTAATGATGAGTGATATAAAGAAGACTTCTGTGAAAAACTTTTTGAGGTTCACAGAAAAGGATATTTCCACTAGATTGAAGATTCCTTACCCTGAGTTCCCAAATACACAATTGCTGTATAGACCTTATTAAACTTTTCTGTGTGAATCAGCTGATACATGAATATTTATTTATTTATTTCCAATGGTGGTTTTATTGACCAAAACTTTGACTGGAGTGTCATGTTTTAAAGAGTCCTGTCTGGACTCTGAAGACATTTTTTCTTTATTTCTTTTTAAACATTTTTTTATTTTTATTTTTTTATTTCTTTTTTAATTAAATCTTTTTTATTCAGATTATTACATTTGTTTCTCTTTTTCCCCCTCCATAGCTCCCCTCCACCCGGCTCCCACCCTTCCCTCTACTCTTACCTCCCTCCTGTTGACCTCATCCATAGATGTATGATTTTTGTCCAATCTCTCTCTGTACACCCCTTTCCCCCTGAGAATTATCAGTCCACTCCCTTTCTGTGCTCCTGATTCTATTATATTTACCAGTTTATTCTGTTCATCAAATTTTTAATTCACTTAATTTTTAGATTCACTTGTTGATAGATATGTATTTGTTGTTCATAATTTTTTTGTCTTTTACCTTTTTCTTCTTCCTCTTCTAAAAGAGTACCTTTCAGGATTTCATATAATACTGGTTTGGTGTTAGTGAACTCCTTTAGCTTTTTCTTATCTGTGAAGCTCTTTATCTGCCCTTCAATTCTGAATGATAGCTTTGCTGGATAGAGTATTCTTGGTTGTAGGGTCTTGCTATTCATCACGTTGAATATTTCTTGCCATTCCCATCTGGCCTGCTTCATTTCTGTTGAGAAATCAGCTGACAGTCGTATGGGTGCTCCCTTGTAGGTAATAAACTGTTTTTCTCTTGCTGCTTTTAATATTCTCTCTTTGTTTTTTGCTCTTGGTATTTTAATTATGATGTGTCTTGGTGTAGTCCTCTTTGGATTTCTTTTATATGAGGTTCTGTGTGTTTCCTGGACTTGTAAGTCTATTTCTTTTACCAGATGTGGGAAGTTTTCAGTCATTATTTCTTTAAATAGGTTTTCGGTATCTTGCTCTCTCTCTTCTTCTGGCACCCCCACAATTCTGATGTTGGTACGCTTGAAGCTGTCCCAGTGGCTCCTTACATTATCTTCACATTTTTGGATTCTTTTCTCTTCTTGCTTTTCCAGTTGAGTGTTTTCTGATTCTATATATTTCAAATTTTTGACTTGATTCTTGCCTTCCTCTAGTCTACTGTTAGGTCTCTGTATAATATTTTTTATTTCAGTGAGTGTATATTTAATTTTTAGTTGATCCTTTTCCATCTCTAGTTGGATCTTTTTCATCTCTAGTTAGCCCTTTTTCATCTCCTCTTGAGTCTTACTAACTTTAAACAACTTTTCTAGGATATTCTTGGAAAACCTTATAAACGTGGTTTTGAGCTCTATATCCAGTCGTTTGTTTTCCTCCATTTCTTTTGTGTGAGATCCCTTCCCTTGTCTCAGCATTTTCACTATGCTGGGAAAACTTCTGTGTTGGATTCAGCCTTATGATACCAGACTTGCAAAACTGCAAAAGCCTCTCTGTTGAGCTTGGGATGGGTGGATTCTCAGGGCTTAAGGGACTGCCTTGCCTTCCAGTTGGCCCTGCCCTCCATGACCCCTGAGTCTCACATGACTGGGTAATCGCTGGAATGGTCCCTGTGTCCATATGCGCTCTCACAGTGCCTCTAGACTGCTGCCCCTCTGGCTCCCCTGCTCTCTGGGACCATATGAGTCTGGGTCCTCAGGCTTTTGCCCAAAACTGGGGTTTAGTGGAGTTAGAAGTGGCACAGTTGGGAGGGTCTGTTTCCCGCCCACTCGTGAAAGCCAGCAGCACAATCAGCAGTTGGTCCTCTGTGAGCAGTGCTGTGTGCATCACCAGACTTCTGGTTTTTTGTGACTCCCCTAAATTTCCGTGCACTTCTTCTTTTTCACAGTCCAAACTCCCCCCTTATGAGTTTCAGCTGGATCTGGGGTTTAGTGTCATTGATAAGGGGTTCAATGCCAATGAGAGTCTCTGTCTCCCTCCCACCAGAGAAAGCCAGCCAGGTACTCAGGCACCCACTCTCTCCACGTACGCATCTCCGTACCTCAGCTTTTTGCAGCTCCTCTGGGTCTCTGTGAGCCCCTCTCTTTCATTCTAGTTGTAAAATTTCCACTCAGCCAGCTTTCCTGTCCGCTCTTTTAGTTGTAGTTTTGAAATTGTTGTGCAAGGCAGCAGTATAGGTGTTTACCTATGCCGCCATTTTGGATTCTCTCCATTTTTTTTATTAATGCATTACATGTGTACATATTTTTTCATTGCCCCTCCCCCACCCTACTCCCATACATGCCCTCACCCCCCCACCCCCCAGTGTCCTGTGTCTATTGGTTAAATTTATATGCATGCATCCAAGTCCTTCAGTTGATCTCTTATCTACCCCATCTCTCCCTAACCTTTCTGCTGTAATTTGACAATCTGTTTGATGCTTTACTGCCTCTGTATTTATCTTTTTGTTCATCAGTTTATGTTGTTCATTATATTCCATATGAGTGAGATCATGTGATATTTATCTTTCTTTGACTAGCTTATTTCATTTAGCATAACTCTCTCCCGTTCTATCCATGCTCTTGCAAATGGTAAGAATTCCTTCTTTGTTATCACAGTGTAGTATTGCATTGTGTAGATGTAGCACAGTTTTTTAATCCACTCATCTGCTGAGGGGGACTTAGTCTGTTTCCAAATCTTAGCTATTATAAATTGTGCTACTATGAACATAGGGGTGCATAAATCCTTTCTGATTGGTGTTTCTAGTTTCTTGCTATATATTCCTAAAAGTGGGATTACTGGGTCAAATGGGAGTTCCATTTTTAGTTTTTTGAGGAAACTCCATACTGTTCTCCACAATGGCTGCACCAGTGTGCATTCCCACCAGCAGTGCACGAGGGTTCCTTTTTCTCTGCATCCTCACCAACACTTGTTTGTGGATTTGCTGATGATAGCCATTCTGACAGTGTGAGATGGTATTGACATTTTGATTTGTATCTCTTGGACAATTAGTGACTTTGAGCATGTTTTCATGTGTATGTCAGCCTTCCTTCTGTCTTTTTTTGAAAAGATCCTACTTTGGTCGATTGCCCATTTTTTCATTGGATCATTTAGCTTCCTTTTATTAAATTGTATAAGTTGCCTGTAGATGTTGGAGATTAAACTTTTATCAGTGAAAACATTTGCAAATATATTCTCCCATACAGTGGGCTTCTTGTTGTTTTGTTGATGGTTTCTTTTGCTGTGAAAAAGCCTTTTATTTTGATGTAGTCCCATTTGTTTATTTTCTCTTTAGTTTCCATTGCCCTAGGAGCAGTATCAGTGAAGTTCTTTAGGCATATGTCTGAGATTTTGCTGCCTGTGGATTCTTATGGTTTCCCATCTTATGTTTGAGTCCTGTATCCATTTTAGGTTTATTTTTGTGTATGGTGTAAGTTGCTGGTCTAGTTTTATTTTTTTACATGTGTCTGACAAATTTTTCCAACACCATTTACTGAAGAGACTGTCTTGATTCCATTCTATGTTCATGCCTCCTTTATCAAATATTAATTGGGCATAGTGGTTTGTGTCAATATCTGGATTCTATATTATATTCCATTGGTCTATATGTCTGTTCTTGTGCCAGTACCAGGCTGTTTTGAGAACAGTGGCTTTGTAATATAGCTTGAAATCTGGTATTGAGATCTCACCTACTTTAGTCTTCTTTCTCAGGATTGCTGCAGCTATTTGGTGTCTTTTTTATTCCAGATGAATTTTTGGAAAGTTCTTTCTAGGTTTGTGAAATATGCCTTTGGTATTTTAGTGGGAAGTGCATTGAATCTATAGATTGCTTTGGGTGATATGGAAATTTTAATGATGTTGATTCTACTAATCCATGAACATGGTATAGTCTTCCACCTGTTCATGTCTTCCTCTATCTTTTTTCAGTGTTCTGTAGCTTTCCATGTATAGGTCTTTTATCTCCTTAATTAAGTTTATTCCTAGATATCTTACTCTTTTTGGTGTGATGGTAAGTGGGATTGCTTTTTTAGTCTCTCTTTCTGTAAGTTCACTATTGGTGTATAGAAATGCCATAGATTTCTTGGTGTTAATTTTGTCAGCTGATACATGTATATTTAAATCTGTCTTTAGTTTTCTTAAACTCTACATGCATAATCAATGATCATTAGCATACCTAATTAGATAAGACTATATTTAGAACAAAATTATTTCTTACCTAGGTATTATTTGTAATAATCAATATAACTAAGTCTTTTTTTTTAATTTTTTTAATTTTTTATTTTTTTAAATTAAATCTTTGTTATTCAGATTATTACATTTGTTTCTCTTTTTTCCCCTCCATAGCACCCCTCCACCCAGCTCCCACCCCTCCCTCTGCCCTTAGCTCCCTCCCATTGATCTCATCCATAGGTGTATGATTTTTTCCAGTCTCTCCCTGTACACCCTTCACCCCTTTCCCCCTAAGAATTAAGAGTCCACTCCCTTTCTGTGCTCCTGATTCTATTATATTCACCAGTTTATTCTGTTGATCAAATTTTTAATTCACTTAATTTTTAGATTCACTTGTTGATAGATATGTATTTGTTCATAATTTTTTGGCTTT
>PVJN01053145.1:0-13831 GCA_004026805.1 Lasiurus borealis | reverse complement strand
ACACACAAAACCACTGCTGTTCTGGCAGCTTTTCTAGGTGCAGTTGGGAAGGAGGCAGTTTCCATGTCCACAGAAACATGTTAGATCTGAAGGCATTACAGCGTCATCCATGCAGTAGGAATGGGATTGGTCTTCTGTATTTTGTTGAAGAAGCGCCATTCTTGGTTTTCATGGTGAAGCTGATTTCTATCATTGTGCTACCCCGCCAGCAAGGAAGGAAAGGAGAAAGAGAAAGGAGGTACCGAGGTGATGTTTGCCATGTCTTCCTTCAAAGGCCAGGGAAGCTTATCCATAATCCCAATAACCCACCATCTTCCGCCATGTTGAGCCCCTATGACCCTTTCCCAAATCTTAACCCTCGTCTACCCCTGCAAAGCTTGCCTCTTCCTGCTCGAGATGACTGGGCAGTGGAATGCCGCATGTCTTGTCAACAGATGATCACAGCTTTAAAGTATATTTCCTAACATCTGGATTTTTCCATTTTATCCAGAACCACTTTATGTTAAAAAGTACACCAGTTTTAGGGCGACCATCTTTAAAATTGACTTTAGACTCTTAAAAGCTCTCTAGTTCTATTATTGTCAGGTGTACTTCCAATGGGCAAGATGCATGTCCTGTGAAAAAGCATCTAAGCAGAGGTTGGTTCCTGATGCACTGATTACAGAGACTGGTGAACCATGCTATACACCTCCCCCCTCTCTCTCCAGTTTTTCCCACATTTTGAGTCGATTGTGCTGTATGGTGTCGGATAAATGTGCAGTCTCATTCTTTTGCATGTGGATATCCAGTTCTCATAGCACCAGATGTTGGAGAAGTGGTACTTTTCCCATGACGTATTCTTGGCATCCTTACCCAAGATTAGTTGACTTTTGCCTATCAATTCTAGACCAGCTGTGATTAATTTTATAGAGGGCAGAAATGATCTTCGCTCTCTCCATTGTAACTTGCACTATGCTTAATCCCATCACCTGGTTGATTTTACTAGACTCTGTCTCTTCGAGTGTAGATTCTGTGGCTGTTTTATCTCTCATTTTCTGAAGTATCTATTTCATTGTCTACTTAAGTGCTGAATAAATATTTATTGAGTGAACAAAGACTGAATATTGGCCCAAATTAGAAATGCTTGAAATACTATTATAATACAGTTCTTGGCACCAGTAAAAAATAAGACAAATAATGGAGAACGCATTATAATATGATGAGATGGGCAACAAACAAATACTTTAACACGTGGTGCGAATGAAGAAAACCAAAGGTAGTTATGGCACAGGGTGACTAAAGCTAAGGGTTTCTTTAGCTAGAAAAACCAGAGAAGACTGAGAAAGCAGACATTAAAAAATCCCAAGGAAGAGAGTGTGCGCTTCAGTGCAGCAGGGGTTTTTGTATGTTTAGTTCAAACAAACTACAACAGTGTCTGACACGTATAAGAGTGTTTGTGAACTGAATTAATAAGGATTTCACGCAGGGGGAGCAGCAAGTGCAGAGACCCTGAGACAGAAAGAAGGTCAAGGTGTCTGGAAAAGAATGAACGAAGAGAGTTAAAGATGACTTTGGAGGGCCATGTCACGGGTCAACTTTGGCATTTTGGGCTTTTATTCTATATGTAATGTAAAAACGTGGGCTTTTATTCTATTGGTAACTAGAAGTCACTGGAGATTGTTGAGCAGTGGAGTGATTTCATCACATTTTTAGTTCATCTACCCAATTACCAGGGGCTGCAATGGGATGACATGGAATGGGAACGATGGATGGCAAGCTATGGCTTGGAGGCCTCACCTGGGATCACCCCTATCCTACAAGATTCTTCATGATGTCGGCCTCCCGATGTAACTCCATCCTCCCTAGAACAGTGGAACTGGAGGATGCTTACGTCATGAGCAGATCGGGAGTGAGGCTGGGTGTCACCCGGCAGTGAATGTAGGGAAAAGAAACAAAAATGCGAGAACAGGGAGGGGCTGAGAAAATGCGCTGTCAGATGATCAGTTGCAAGGACACCAAAAATAATCTATTGCGTGGGAAAACTAATTAATCAGAAGCCCTGTGCTGGTCTGGCCTTCCTTGTGATAGTTAAATAATCAAAATGTGCTTTCATCTAGATTCACATGATGTCTGATTTGGATCTTGCTTTGACCTTCTTAGGGAAAACACACACACACACACACACACACACACACACACACATTATGGCTCATTATTCAAAATGAGTATTTCAGGAAACATGTAATACAGTGTTAAAGAGTTTGTTATATAACTTTAACATATTAACTTTTTTCCATAAATGAATAAATGCTCATAAAAAGCAGCTATGCTATGAAATAAAGAGAAAATTGATCAAAACAATTTAAAAAATATAGTTTTGTAGTGTTTGGGTTTTGGCTGTTTTCCACTTATTTCTATTTCTCTGCTAGTATTTTATTTTCTCTTCGAAGTCAAGGATTTGCCCAGGCAGATTCTATTATTTTTGTATTTGAGGATGTGTAGGAATTGCTACATTTAGAAATGGACAAAACCCAGTTGGAAGCCACAAAAGCGTGATGACAGTTAAGCAGAAAATACGATCACTTTAACGAAAGTAGCCAAATAAACAACATTGATTCAGTTACATTATTCTCATTTACCTCATATTTTTTTTGGCTTTGATAGGCTAACATAATAACCATCCAGTTTGCTGTAGAATTCAAATCAATTCTATTTAAGTAACTTTTCCTGTAGCTCTACCCCTCACGATCCCACTTCAGTTTGGTACTACGTAAGCATGGACTGTGTAAGTTGGCTTACAGGCCCGTATCTTTGGCTCACAGGCGGGGAGTGCTCTGGGGTGGGGGTGGGAGATGGGGCGGGAGTGGGAGATGGGGTGGGAGTGGGAGAGGGGGTGGGTTGCAGAAATGGCTCCCTTTCTCCTCCCTGGGTGTCGGCCCACTGCCTTGCAGCTCTGTGGTGCCTCCTATACTGACTCTGGGTCAGGAACATGGAAGGAGGTGGACGTGGCAGTACAGTGGTACCTCGAGATACGAGTTTAATTCGTTCTGTAACCTTGATGCGTGGGAAATGATGAGACGCTCGAGTCGCAGAAAACTGGTGGGTCGTGTGCAGCCGGGCGATCCGCACAATGACTCGTATCTCAAATGTTGCTCGTATTTCAAAGCAAAAATCGCTCGCTCCACGGCTCGTATCTCAAACATCTCGTATGTTAGGGCACTCGTATCTCGAGGTACCGCTGTATTTTCTATTGCCAATCATTTGGGAGAACCTGATTGATACTAAAGAGCAGCCAGAGTTGAGAAGTGGCTCTGAGATACAATGAAATAGAATCGCCGTTGTGAAGTGCCTCCATCTAAAACGCAGACTGGCCTGTGTGACCACGGGAAATAGCCAGCGCCGGGAAAGAGCTTTTCCACAGCACCTGGTGTCACTTCGGGTCACAGACTCCCTCCCTCAGGAGGACTAAACTGTGCTCAGTTCCAGAAGATGCCAAGACCAGCTAGGATTTCGCAGAGAACAGCAGTCAGGCTGAGCCGTTTTATGAGCATCTTACACAAGCCCTGCATCATCCTGAGCTGAGCGAAACGAGAGGAACTAAGGAGAGAACATCCATCTGTCTCCATAACTTCAGATCCCTGTGTCTGGTCTTTTAAGTCTCATTTTTGCCCCAAATAACTCATGATGGCAGGTAGATTTTCTGCATATTCCCTGAAAAACACTCTAAGAATTTGAAACAGAGAGAAATACAGTGGCGCCTCGAGATATGAGTGCCCTAACATACAAGATTTTTGAGATACGAGCCGTCGAGCGAACGATTTTTGCTTTGAAATACGAGCAACAGTTGAGATAGGAGTCATCACGCCGATCGGCTGGCTGCACACGACCCACCGGTTTACTGCGACTCGAGCGTCTTATAGCTTCCCACGCCTCAAGGTCACGGAACGAATTAAACTCGTATCTCGAGGTGCCACTGTACAAGGAATGAGTGACTTAGAGAACTACTGGGAAGGTTCTCCAGGGACAAAAATCAGGAGGCCACTCTAGGTTGCCTTCAAGTTCATATGCCAACGTGACTAGAATGCGGAGACCATTAAACTACTGCAGTGACAATGAAACCCAGTCAGCAGCACATCTGCTGGGTCATATTTTTATGGCCCAAGAACACAGGAAAGATTGCCTCTAACTCCCCGCTGCTTTTCATACCTCCAGTGACTATATCTAGTTTGTGTCTCGGTCACAAAGATGGAAGAGATCCAGATTTTGAGAGAGTAAGTTCCTTTCGAGGCGTTCTTACATCAGAAGCTCCATTGGTGTCTGTGTCCGATGCTGGCTGTGAACTTTGTGCGGGAGGGAGAGCCATCTCACCTGTTATGGCAGCGGTTCTCAACCTTCCTAAGGCCGCGACCCTTTAACACAGCTCCTCATGGGGTGGTGACCCCCAACCATAACTATTTCCGTTGCTACTTCATCACTGTCATTTTGCTACTGTTATGAACTGTATGTAAATATCTGATAGGCAGGATGTATTTTCGTTACAAATGGAACATAATTAAAGCATAGTGATTAATCACAAAACAGTATGTAACTATATATTGTGAAATATTTATTTCTAATGACAAATAAATGAAATTTTGTCTTGAATCGTGGTGTAGCATGGGTAACAGTCAACAGTAAACCATATTGCTACATTTTGCTACACCGAGGAGCGGTGTGTTGGTTCCTAAGACCATGGGAAATAGGTGTTTTCCAATAGTCTTAGGCGACCCCTATAAAAGGGTCGTTTGACCCCCACAGGGGTCGCGACCCACAGGTTGAGAACGGCTGTATTATGGCCTTCCCAGTGTCTGCAGTCTGTTAGGAACCAAGTGATGATTTCGGAATGAATGAGCACACGGCAGTGTAGAGCACAAGAGGAGCACAATCCAAGTGGTTGAAATCCATCAGACCGTGGAGTGTGCTTTCTTTCCTCGTGAAAATAAGAGGAAGGACTGTGAGGAGCCTTTACATGCAGGTACTTCATTTGCAAAGGAGACAGAAAAGGCGTTGGCCTCATGCCTTCAATCTGCTTTACAAGGAGAGTTATTTCTTTCTTTTTTAATTTTTAAATATATTTTATTGATTTTCTACAGAGAGGAAGGGAGAGGGATAGAGAGCTAGAAACATCGATGAGAGAGAGATATCGATCAGCTGCCTCTTGCATGCCCCCTACTGCGGATGTGCCCGCAACCAAGTACATGCCCTTGACCTGAATCGAACCTAGGACCCTTCAGTCTGCAGACCGACGCTCTATCCACTGAGCCAAACCGGTTTCAGCATGGAGAGTTATTTCAGAATAAAATATATTAGAGATGAAATGCCAGCCCCTCCCGCTACCTCACTGCTGTTATAAATGGCACAGGTAGTAGAGTCTGCATGCGTGGAAATGATGCATGTGTAGCTTGAGTTTGTGACCTGGCCTGGTCTCTGTGCTGTTGCTCGACTCTTTTGAAGTTACAGGATCAATCAATGGCTAACAATGATGTGACAATGACACACAAGCCTCTTTATTCAATATTAAAGCTAATATTTAACCAGAATTTTACAGATTGTGTATATGAGTAAAAGACGGTCTTCTGGAACCTCCTTTCTCAAGAAAACCTAAAACACTTGCATTTTAATTTAGTACTGAGATTGCTGTTTCTTTGTCACAGTAATGATGGGATTTCCTGCCTCAGGCGCCATTTTTACTTCTGCTTTACAACCCAGTCATGGCTGAATAGCTTTAATCAGGCGCCAATTAATCCCAGATCTGTAACTAATTTAAGTCTGGGTCCATGGCGGTTGTGCTCTCTCCTTCCCACATGGGAGGGAAACGTTAGAAAAATTTGAACACATGATTTCGATCTCTGATGAATAGTTTGGAGAGAGATATTTCGGTAAGCTGAACAATAAACTGGTTATCGTATTAAGCTCATTTTTAGCAGCTCATATTCGCTTAAGCATTGCTCCAGATGGTGGCTGTCAAAATGTTTCTTATAATTATCATCAGTAAACTTCTTCTGGGCCTTTAAAATTCATTGCAAATCGCATGTTGTCTATAATCATAATACGATGGGAAATGTTATTAATATCCCGCTATACTAGTTTCTGCATAACTACATAGATCAACAGATCCAATCCTTTTCTTCTGTGCTTTCTCAAAGGTTGTGAAATGGTAAATGTGACTATACCCACATATTGTTAAAATTAAATACAAAATAGAAACCACGCTTAGAATTCCCTGAGCAGACAAAACCATTTAAGCCGTGTAAGCAAAATAAATCTAGGTTATTTCATGACTATAAGTGAAAATTTTCTTAGGGTATTTCTTGTAAATGCCTCTGAAAATCATAAAAGAAAAGTTAGGTCATCTTCCTAAAACTGGTTCAAGATAAACCCTTTTAACCTACTGATCCCGTCATCTGGAAACCCCCATTGTAATAACCAATCATCGCCAAGTTAAACAACTTCCTCACTTCCTCACTTTCTCTTAATAAACCATCCTATATGTTCATGCACATGAGCTTTATATGTATCAGTTTTTGTTTGGGGAGGCTCCCAGCTTGCAAACTGTTTGTTGTTGTCATTGTTAATCCTCATTCGAGGATATTTTTCCACTGATTTTTAGGGAGAATGGAAGAGAGAGGGAGAGACAGAGAGAAACACTGATGTGAGAGAAACACGTCAATTGGTTGCCTCCTACATAAGCCCAGACCAGGCCCAGGCAGGGAGGAGCCTGCAACCAAGGTACATGCCCTTGACCAGAATCAAACCCAGGACCCGGTAGTCTGCAGGCTGATGCTCTATCCACTGAGCCAAACCCGCCAGGGCCAAACTGTTTTTACATGCACATCACACTCTTACTGAATATTATTTATGGATGTAGTTGTTTTAATTGTGCTATTTTTGTTTTTTTGATAAGATACAGACTGAGTTAATCATTTTCCTTGCATTGACTAATCCACTTTGAAATATAAAGAACCACCCCCCCCCAAAAAAAAAAAAACAACACAAAAACATGTTTCGCCAAGCACATAAACTCTTCTGCTCATACTGACGTATCCTATAAAACAATTATTTGGATCACACCACATTCCACTGAGCCAGTCGTTTCACTTATTGAATCAACCAGGTTTCTTTCAGTCGCAAAGGACGGAACCACTGTTTGAAGCGGTTTCTGAAGAGGAAACAGGATGGAAAAGGCATGGACACTTAGCAAACAGACTTTGAGGTACAGCGAACAGTCCCGAGCATAAGTGGGCCAGCGACTTACCGGAACGCTGTCTCGGTCGCCGTGTTTCACGCTCTTTACAGAAACCAGGACGGCCACGGGAGAAGCAGGAGGGGCCGGGGAGGAAGGCAAACCAGGATGCTGTTCCAAGCACAGGCCAGCTCCCGCCTGATCTGGCCCGGGGACTCTGGAGTGGAAATGGTAACTCCGAATTTGCTGGAAGCAGGGAGCTTGGTGATCATCCGCCTGCACCAGGCACGGGTTGACTAAGCCCCCCAAAGCGCCAACCTAGGGAAACGGAACCCCAGGCCCTTCTGTCTCCGCACATCCGGGCCAAGGACCCCCAGCTGCCGAGAGGATGGTGTGGGGAGAGAGTCACAGGTGTGGACCGTTAGAAGCCAGAGCACAGATCTTCCCAGAGCCACAGGTGGGGACCGTTAGAAGCAAACACACTCAGTATCTGCAAAAGGGGCGCGCAGGATGGTTCCAGGAATTCCCAGAGGGGCCTGCGTGGAAAGCCCACAACATGCACTACACGCGCGATGGAAATTTTTCCTTTGTCTCTGCCTGTGTGTGGCTTTACTTTTCTCCGACACACCAGTGTCCCCTGCAAGCGGAAAAACAGCCACCCACTGCTCCTAGTCTGCCACCCTGTGCTTCCGCTGCCCCAGCGGTTCTCAGCCTTCCTGATGCCGCGACCCTTTAAGACAGCTCCTCATGGGGTGGCGACCCCCAACCATAACATTATTTCCGTTGCTACTTCATCACTGTAATCTTGCTACTGTCATGAACTGTAATGTAAATATCTGATAGGCAGGATGTATTTTCATTGTTACAAGTGGAACATAATTAAAGCATAGGGATTAATCACAAAAACAATATGTAATTATATATTGTGAAATATTTATTTCTAATGACAAGTGAAATTTTGTCTTGAATCGTGGTGTAGCATGGGGAACAGTCTTCCTACGACAACAGTAAACTACATGGCTACACTTTGCTACACGGAGGAGCGGGTGTGTTGGTTTCTAAGACCATGGGAAATAGGTGTTTTCCGCTGCTCTTAGGCGACCCCTGTGAAAAGGTGGTTCGACCCCCAAAGGGGTCGCGACCCCCAGGTTGAGAACCGCTGCACTACCCCTTGGGAACTTTGTACTCCGTGTCCGCTAGAAAGGCCATGAGGAAGAACTGGCATTGTCCTGGTGTGAGAAAAGGCACTGTGGTGGGGAGACAAAAGGACATTTGGCAGGAGGATGGGTTGTCCGGCCAGAGTGGGAATTAGCGGTGCTCTGCACAGCCATGCATTTAAGGTGACCTCGTTATTATGGCAGGGGCTGCGGGTGCCCACAAAAATCAGAATAAAAGGAGAGATCGGAGATCGTCTTGAAAAAAAAAAACCTTAAAAGAACGCCCCATTGGGAGAGAGAGGAACACGGATTCAGAATAATACCGAACAGACATTACACTCACATTAATTCAGTTCATTAATTATTTTTTCGCCTGGATTCTTACGTATGGACCTCCCTGTGAAACACGGAAGGGGTGTCAAATGGAGAAAAGAAAGAGCTGGAGGGAAACGGGCCCCCAGACCATCTCCATTTCTCTCTCCGCCGCGTTTTTCTTTGTGAGGCTACGGCTGCTTCATCAGTATTTAGTGGAGCCCCGCCACTGGTATCTCAGAGGTGAGCCCCCTGCTTTCACTCCCCCCCCGTTTAAAACGATGCCATCTTCGCCCAGTTAGCATCCCTTTCAGCCTCCGGCCTCCCTCCTGTTTATCAAGCCGCTTTAGGGCAGCGTGCTCCGGTATGAGCGCGCCCGGCATGAATATTGCCGGGTGCTAAGGGACCGCGTTGTTATCAGGCATCAGCAGCTGCTGTTTATTGGTGATAAATGAGTTTTGTTCCATTGAGAGCAATTTCCCTGTGTTTTTACTCTATTATCTAGGTAGAGATGAAGGATATAATATAGCCTTAAAGCGCTTTTCACACAGTTATCCAGCTAATGAGGCATGGAGGGGCGGGGTTGTGGAAAGAGAGAGGCACACGGAGAGGGAGAGGGAGAGGGAGAAAGAGAGAGAGGAAGAGGATGGGGAGGGCAAAGAGAGACACCTGAACGGAGACAGGGAGACAGAGAGAAACAAAGAGGCAAAGAGAGACAAACACATGCACAGAGAGTGGGGGAGAGAGGAGGGAGAAAGAGAGAGAGCAAAACAGAGGCAAAATATGAAAATACCATGTCTCTAGCTCCAGGGCTTTGCTATAATTTGTAAGGAAATATTATCTGCCAGGGCGAGGTGGCGAATCATTTGTATTTAGGATGCACACGCTTCCAGGATTGTGTTTTCTAATGAGATCGGTTTTGCTGTTGCTGTTTGGGGTTCGTCTCCTCAGTATTGACAGCATAGGCCTCATTCAATGAGGAAGCTCATACGTACACGCTGGCAGAGGCGTACACGCTGGCAGAGGAGTGTGTTCACCCCCGTGGACACTGAGTTCAGGGCGTTAAGAGAAACAGTTCCCCGGTCTGGGGATCAGAGCCACTGTCCGCAGGCAGAGAAGCTTAGCCTGAAAGAGTCAGTGGGGGGAGGATGGAGTACAGTGGTACCTTGAGATACGAGTGCCCTGACATACGAGATTTTTGAGATACGAGCCGTCGAGCGAGCGATTTTTGCTTTGAAATACGAGCAACATTTGAGATAGGAGTCATCGCGCGGATCGGCGGCTGCACACGACCCACCAGTTTACCGCGACTCGAGCGTCTCATAGTTTCCCACGCCTCAAGGTTACGGAACGAATTAAACTTGTATCTCGAGGTACCACTGTACTTGGAAAGCTGGCTTCTAGGCGTTTCGACTGGATCTTAGGGCTCAGTTAAGGAAGAGCACCAATTCAGCTCGATCCCACAAATATTTCTGGAGCATATACCATGTGCCAGACCACACGCTCCATGCTAGGGATTCCAAGGAAAATGATAGTTCCCGCTCTTAATGTAGGTAGATTACATCAAGTCATTGTAGTGCAGACTGGGCTGGAACTGCACTCATGATTGTATTATGGAAATATAAAGAAGAGCTGCCTCATGCGTCCTGGGTGGTGAGCATGGGCCAGGAACATGTGCAGTTCCAAAGATAACAAAGATGGGGAGGTTGACTTGTTGGGGTGGGCAACATCGAGTTCACAAATCCAGTACAGTGGTACCTCAAGATACGAGTGCCCTAACATACGAGATTTTTGAGATACGAGCCATCGAGCGAGCAATTTTTGCTTTGAAATACGAGCAACAGTTGAGATAGGAGTCATCGCGTGGATCGGCCGGCTGCACACGACCCACCAGTTCACCGTGACTTGAGCGTCTCATAGTTTCCCACGCCTCAAGGTTACGGAACGAATTAAATTCGTATCTCGAAGTACCACTGTATATGAGTTGCCTATCCTGAAGGACAGATCCTGTCTGGTTATTTTTAGTTGTTATCCTTAGTGTTCGTCAACAATGGCAATCCTAATGCAGTTAAGGTAATGTTTATTCTTATGGGTGTCCTAATGGTGATTAACACAATGCTTACCTGAATACACCGATCAACAGTAGTTACCTGTAATGCCAGTTAACCTAATGCTTATCCATATTGTTATCATAAATGCTGGTCAAAAATAGTTATCCCTAATGGTTACCCTTAGTGGTGGTGAATAATTATCCTGTCTAGTAAAAGAGTAATATGCAGATTGATCTTACATCTGCCACACCCATCAGCCACACCCACCAGCCATGCCCACCAGCCAGGCCAATAGCCAATCAGAGCAAATATGCAAATTAACCCAACCAAGATGGCTACAACCACAGAGAGAGCAGGAGAGAGGCTTGGGTTGCCCCTGGTGATGGAGGAAGCCAAGCTTTCCACACACCCTGGCCAGGCTGAGGTCTCTGCTTAACGCAAGAAAGTTCAATGGCTGTGTGAGCAGAAGGCTTGGTTCCGTCCCAGGCTACAAAGTTTCAATTGTAGAAGATAAATAAATCCCAGATACCAGGGCCTCTGCTTGGGTCACTGGGGGGCATGACTGGGGGCCTGCAAACTACCTCAGGCTCTTTACTCAGGCCACCCCATGCCCCAAGGGAACACCCATCTTGATTCAGGACACCCTTCAGGGCAAACCAGCTGGCCCCCACCTGGGTACCAGGCCTCTAGCCTATCTAATAAAAGAGTAATATGCAGATTGACCATGATTCCAACACACAAGATGACTGCCCCCATGTGGACACAAGATGGCCACCACAATATGGCCAGCAGGGTAGGGCAGTTGGCTGGAGCCAGGCCTGCAAGGCCTGGCAGTTAGGGGTGACCAGGCCAGCAGAGGAGAGAAATTGGGAGTGACTGGGCCTGCAGGGGAGGGCAGTTAGGGGCAAACAGGCTGGCAGGGGAGCAGTTAGGCATCAATCAGGCTGGAAGGGGAGTAGTTAGGGGGTGATCAGGCTGGCAGGCAGAAGTGGTTAGGCACAGTCAGGAAGGCAGGCAGGTGAGCAGTTGGAAGCCAGCAGACCTGGATTGTGAGAGGGATGTCCGGCTGCCCATTTAGGCCCGATCCTATCCAGATAGGATTGGACCTAACGGGCAGCCAGACATTCCTCAAGCGGTCCCATATTGGAGAGAGTGCAAGCTGGGATGAAGGATATTCCCCGTGCACGAATTTTGTACACCAGGCCTCTAGTCATTCATAGTGGTCAACAATGATTATCCTTAATGCCTATCCTAATGATTAGCTATACTAGTAAAAGGGTAATATGCAAATTGGTCCAGATGCCCTCACAGTAATGACCAAAGAGCAGGCTGCATGGGGCAACCAGGCCGGAGGTGGGGGGCAGTTGGCGTCATCCAGGCTGGCAGGGGAGGGGCAGTTGGGGGAGCCCAGGCCAGCAGAGGGGAGCAGTTAGGAGTCATCAGGCTGGCATGCAGAGGCGGTCAGGGTTGATCAGGCTGACAGTGGCGGGCAGTTAGGGGTGATCAGGCAGGCAGGCAGGTAACCAGTTAGGAGCCAGTGGTCCCGGATTGTGAGAGAGATATCCGACTGCCAGTTTGGGTCTGATTCCTGGGATGGGGCCTAAACCGGCAGTCAGACATCCCCCGAGGGGTCCTGGATGGGAGAGGGTGCAGGCTGGGCCGAGGGCACGCCCCCATGCACAAATTTCATGCACTGGGCCTCTAGTATTTAATACTGGTCAATAACTATTCATGGTTCCTCTATTATGTGGTCACGATAGATATGCACTTCCTGGTCCCCTTATAGATGGGTGGTTTTTATAACTAGTTTTGGCCAAGGCATTGTGATGAGCAGTCGTGTGTCACTTTCAGACCATTGGAGCATTTATCCCTGGAGTGAGAGTCCCCAGATCTCTCCTTCCCTCTTAAATAGTGACCGGCAACATCTGAGGCGGCTGTTGCTCTCTTGGCATGAATATGATGAGCAGGACAGCCTGGTCGCCCTGCAGTACACATGTAACACGAAGGAGAAAGAAACAAGTCGAATTTTAAACCACTGAGACTTGAGTGTTATTTGTTTCTGCAGCAGAACACAACCTATCTTTATTGATCTCGGAACGATGACGCTCAGCCCCAGTTGCACATTGGATTTACCATGGAAACTTGGAAAAGAAGCGAATATCTCTTGGACATACCAAGGGAATTTGGAAAAAGATGCAACTCCATTGGAATAGAATCTCTAAGTCTGAGACTTGGGTACCATTCTTTTTGAATTCAGGTTGAATGGAAGTTTTACAAAGCTCAAGTAATGAGCGACTGGAATATAAACTTAACAAAGGCAAGGATGTTGTCTTGGTTACTGCTCTATAAACAGTATTTAGAATAGTGTCTGGCATGTAGGAGACACTAAATAAATATTTGTTAAATGAACAAGTAAGTGAATAAATACAAATGTGTCTAGTTTTTTAATTAAAGGTACAGCTGTTCCCTCTGCCAGCTACTCAAACCAAACCTATTACCGGGAGTTGTGTTCTAATAAGTTGCTTTGCCTACCTTCTAATGCCTACATTTCAGCATATGTGTCATCTTACCATTGTTCTGAGCCTGCATTTGCTACAGCTCCTGGAATGCTGATAATATGTCCAGAAGTTTCCACAAAGGCCATGGACTGTTACTTTATTCCTATTACCCATATCTTGCTGCCTTCTGGCATCTTCCCCTTTCCATAGACTAGGTTGTGCATGATCCTTCTGAATGATGGACACTTTCACGGTTATATCCTTGTCTTCAATCATTATGATTGTTATAACACTTTACATTCCTTTAGTAATTATTTTACATAGTTCTTTGAATATCATTGGAAGCACTCAGAAAACATTATCCTATTATATAAATGTTCAGTATAAATTGAAGATTCACAATAGGTTTGACATTTTTTTTGCCATTGAATTTCAGAATCATGTCCTTGGAATCTAAAAGAAAGTCATACTAAAACTTGTTCATATTGGGGGCCAAATTTAAAAAAATCTCTCTTTTATCCCATTTTCACTTTTCCCATCATCTTAGTCATTTTGCCTGCTATTTTATTTCTGATCCTAGATGTAAGAAAGGAAAGTGATACTTATAACAAT
>PVJN01053144.1:0-13871 GCA_004026805.1 Lasiurus borealis | reverse complement strand
TTTGGAGCAAGAAGTTATAATTGTTTTAAAAATATGTTCTTATTGATTTCAGAGAAAGAAAGAGAGAGAGAGAGAGAGAGAGAGAGAGAGAGAGAGAGAGAGAGAGGAGAGAGAAACATCAATGATGAGAGGATCATTGATCACTCCCCCAACTGGAGATTGAGCCCACAACCCAGGCATGTGCCCCGACCAGGAATCGAACTGTGACCTTCTGGTTCATAGGTTGATGCCCAACCACTGAGCCACGCCAGCTAGGCTAGAAGTTATGAATTTTTAAGTCTGCAACTCAGTTCATTGAGAGGGCGACTTTTTTTGTTTGTTTGTTAATCCTCAACCAAGGATATTTTTCCATTGATTTTTAGAGAGAATAGAAGGGAGAGGGAGAGAGAGAGAAACATCGATGTGAGAGAAACACATCCATTGGTTGCTTTCTGAACACACCCCAACTAGGGTTGGGAACTTGCAACTGAGGTACTTTCCCTCGACTGGAATAGAACCCAGGACCTTTCAGTCCACAGGCTGATGCTCTACCCACTGAGCCATACTGGCTAGAGCGAGAGGGTGACTTTTTTCTCTAAAGAAATGCATGTTAGACACATTTTCCTAGTGCTGCTGGCTTGTAAAAGGAGGGCGGGGAGGACACAGAAAGGATGAGAGACATCCAGCCCCCAAACTGGTGGGATCTTTTCATGGGGAAGGCTCCCAGACTCTTGAGGAGGGTCCCCTCTGTCCGAGGGGAAGGGCAGGCCAGGCCGGCCTGGAGTGTGTGGGTTCTTGACTTCACACAGGCCAGATCTCACAACACAAGTCCAGGTGACTTTGAGAGCGTGTTTATGAAAGCTGGGGACAGCACAACAAAGGAAGGACTCAGGATCCTGCCCGGGCACCTTCTGGAATGTGTAAACATCTGCCCCTAAGCGTCTTTGCTTGGGAAGATAAGACCTGGCGCTTAACTCTCTGATGTAAATGGCTGCACTGGTCTGTCCAGCTCTCTATCTCAGTTTCCCCGTTCCCCGTGCCAGAATTCTCCTAGCTTCTTTTTTTCCCCCAACTATATTTTTGTTGATTTCAGAGAGGGAGAGAGAGAGAGAGAGAAACAACAATAATGAGAGAGAATCATGGGTCAGCTGCCTCCTGCATGTTCCCAACTGGGGATCGAGCCCCCAACCTGGGCATGTGCCCTTGACTGGATTTGAACCTGGGACCCTTCAGTCTTCAGGCCGACACTATCCACTGAGCCACAGCAGCTAGGGCTCTCCTAGCTTCTTACTACCCTGCCTCACGTCCAGCTGAGGGATGAGAAGAGACGAGGAACTGGGTAGGCTGCTGCTGGCGCTGGTGCTGCTGGTGGGGTAGCCGGGGACCAGCTGTCCTGGCTGGATTTTACTGACACCTCGCCCGCCACCCTGCCCAGCCCGGGCTCTCGCTCCAGGCCTTCCTGTATTCCACTTCCAGGAAAGGACTTGGTGTTCTGGCAATGGCCTTGCTCTGGACTCAGGCGTGAGATGATGGGATGTCCAGCTGTCCAGCTGGCCCAGTTAGAAAGGCTTTGAACTGGGCCCTATAAAAATAGACCTTTCTAAGGCCTTTCTTTCACTTCCTCCTCGAGTACCCGCCCAGCCTACGTGTGGGCGTGTTTCTTGTTCACCGCTGATGCCGGCTGCTAGAACCTTTCTGGGCCAGTGAGGCCACGCCCGTCGGTGCCATTAACCCCTGGGGAAGGAAAAGGAGACAAACTCTGAAGGAAGAAAAGAAAGATGCCCGCCCCACTGTTGTGGCTCAGTGGTTGAGCATCTAACCATGAACCAGAAGGTCATGGTTCCATTCCCAGTCAGGGCAGATGTTAGGCTGGATGGAGGAACACACGAGGCCAAAAGGGGTGAAGAATTAAGCATTTATTAGGTCACCTGGAAAACCAGATGGGCTTGAGGAGAGTTCCTTCTGTCCGTGTAACCCTGTCCAATGATATTTGGGGGCTTGAAAGCTGGATCCATGCTAGCAAGCCCAGTGTACATTCTTGATCACCTCTAATTAAGTCATCGCCTCTTTCCCAGAAACTGGTCTTGCAGAACCTGGAACAGAAGCCTCGAAGCTGTGCACAGTGCACTGCCCGGGAGGGAGGGTTATTAATGCTGGCGCCAGGCCAGACCATCAGATATGGCTGGAGACCCCCCCCCCAACATCTGGGGGCCTCCTGGCAAACCCCTCGAAAAGGACCGGAAGCATAATCCATATCTGCGGGACAAAGACCCCAGGAAGATAGAAAAGAGAAGCCCCCTGCATGTTACTTTACTCAGATTTGGAAAGTTATTCCCTGAGTCCGCTGGTGTAAATAAAGTGTCACCCCTTTTCTGTAAAAGCGTTGCTTGGTTTTTCTTCGGTCTTCTGCAACAGGGTGAGCTCCAAAATAGTGCCAGTCCCCAAAGAAAGGGCGTCAGAGGCTTTTAAAGGACTCTAGGTGGGCTTTTGCTGCGGGGAGAATTCTCTGCTCAGGTCTGGGTCCTGGGAAGGTACAGAGGGGAGAGATAATGGTCTCAGCAAGTGGAATGTGGTCTTACCAAATGGAATATGGTCTGAGTGAAAGGGGTTGTCCCTCGTGAAGTGGCCTAAGTCAGTTCCCAGGGAAGGGTATCAATTCAATTATTCCATTAAACCGGATTGCGGGCTCAGTCCTCTGTAAGGGGCTTAATCAATGATTCTCTCTCATCATGGATGTTTCTATCTCTCTCTCCCTCTCCCTTCCTTTCTAAAATCAACAAAATATATTTTTAAAAAATAAAAAGAAGCCCTAGCTGATTTTGCTAGTGAATAGAGCATCAGCCTGTGGATTGAAGGTTCCTGGTTTCAATTCTGGTCAAGGCACATTTAATTCCAGGTTGCCGGCTCAATCCCTAGTTGGAGGCATGCAGGAGGCAGTTGGTCAATGATTTTCTCTCATCATGGATGTTTCTATCTCTTTCTCCCTCTCCCATCTTCTCTGAAATCAATATATATGTAAAGTAAAAAGTAAATAAAAAGAAAAGAAAGGTGCCTGACCAGCAGCTGGGCAGGGGTCCTCGGCCAGGTAAGATGTGAAGCTGGCTCGGACCCAGCTCTGACTTGTGTGCAGCAGCCGGTGGGTGAGAGAGATATCAGGACCCCGCTCAGCTGTGAAGAGGGCACCTTTGTCTGCTTCTGCGTGTCCGGCTTCGGGCGTCAGAGGAGGGGAAATGAGGGTGGGGTAGTCGCCAGAGACAGCAGGGAGGACAGTGATTAATTGAAGCCCCGACCGAAGTCAGAAAACTCACATAAAGGGACCTCAGAATTCGACCCACCGTTTTGGTTTCAAAGAGAAACACGTCTGCTTGTAGAAACTGAGGGCATATTTATTCCCCACACTAGCTCTGGCCCTTGGCCTTTGGCTGGTCAACAACAGCGGGCTGTTGGGCCCCGGGGCAGGGATGTTTGCTCACAGATCATGTGTGTTGCTTGGGAGGGAGGAGTGCGTTTGAAGGCTGGGAGTGTGGGGCCACTGTCCTCGTCTGCTCAAGCTCAGGTGACGTCTGCGCTCCCAGATGCTGGAAAGCAGAGGGGGAGGGGCTGGCTGGCAGCCTCTTCGCTCCTCCTTACATGGATGGAGTTGGATAGTGTGGACCAATAATTGTAAACCTGCCTCTTAGAGTTAGTTTTTAAAAAAAACTACATCTTATTGATGTTTTACAGAGAGGAAGAGAGAAGGACAGAGAGTTAGAAACATTGATGAGAGAGAAACAGTGGTCAGCTGCCTCCTGCACACCCCTCACTGGGGATGTGCCCGCAGCCAAGGTACATGCCCTGGACTGGAATTGAGCCTGGGACCCTTCAGTCCGCAGACCGACGCTCTATCCACTGAGCTAAACTGGCCAGGGCAGAGATAGTTAATATATATATATATACACATATATATATATATATGTATATATATATATATATATGTATATATATATATATACACACACACACACACACTATATATATATATATATATATATATATATATATATGTATATATATATACACACACACACACACACATGTGTTTATTGATTTCAGAGAGGAAGAGAGAGGGCGAGAGAGATAGAAACATCAATAATGAGAGAGAATCATGGATCCGCTGTCTCCTGCATGCCCCCTACTGAGGATCCGGCTCACAACCCAGGCATGTACTGTTGACCAGAATCAAACCCGGGACCCTTCGGTCCCCAGGCCAATGTTCTATCCACCGAGCCAAACCAGCTGGAGCTAGGCAAGGCATCTTTAGTGAGTCAGCACTGGTGAACCTTTCCCATAGCGGTCACACTGAAATGTTTCATTCCTGCGTGGATGCGCATGTGCTGTGTTGGGTTTGGAGTTCAGGTGAATCGCACCCCACACATCGGACAGTGACAAAGGTCTGTCTGGACCCTTTGGGCCGGGCCATTCTGTCCTGCCGGGGGAAGGAGCACTGGAGAGTCGGTAGGGATGCTGAGCATGTTCCAATCGATCACCGTCATCTGCGTGAGCATTGGTGCTAGAAGTGCCTTGAAGCGTAGGTAACCCTTGGGCGGTGCCTTCCTCTGAGCCCGGCGAGGAAGACTGTGGCCGTATCAGACGTTCCTCTGGGGCTTGTTCACTTCCCGGCATTGTCTCCTGGTCACTCCGAGAACTCCGCGATGCACTAATAGGCTGGGGGACTGCCTCATTGTGGAAACTGGCTCACCAGGCCAAGTTTCAAGGGACAGACGGGGAGACAGAAACTCGGCGAAACTGAGACTTTTAATGCCAGTCCGCAGAGCGCCGCCCTTAGTACAGGATCATAGCTGGTGCAGGGACCTTCGCCTATTTCTTTAGTCCCTCCTCTGGCGGCTCATCGGCTGAGTACTATTTGGTCACCTGTTTCCTAATAGGTCGCCTCGGTCTGGCTGTCTCCTCATTCGGTTATTTAAATCCATGGGCTGGGCCTTTTCTAGCTGCCTCCACCTCCCTGTGTCTAGGCCCGGGTTTGCTGCTCTGTTGACTAATGAGTTCACCGACCACTGGGATAGGGGCTTACTCACAAGGAACAACAGCCTGTCATTATTGGAATTGAGAGCCGCAGTTTGCCGATCACTGGTCTAGGAGCATCTACAGCTCTCATCCTCTCTCCCACCCCACATCCTGTTTGCCCTGGGAAAATGCAGCAGCGCCTGGCCACATGCTCTTTCCTTTCTCTGAGGATAAATCAGAGGCACCTCCTCATCTCTTCACCTTTCTTCTCCCTCCTCGCCCCCTTTCCCGCCCCCCCCATCTTCTTCGTACCCAGAGGCAAGGACGTTTCTTGTGCCCCCACAAGTCACCCAACCAGCCGTGCTTCTATCTGTCTCAGACAGTCAGGGGACGCTCAAGTCCCGGAACTTTCTGCCTGTTTAACCTTCTCAGGCTGCATCCTTCGATCGATTCCAAAAGGGAAAGTGCAGGGAAGAGCTCAAGAAGAGTCAACTGGCTGAGTTCTGTTTTTTGAGCGGGAAGCTGAAGAATTCAGAAGCCGGGGGAGCTTCACTGTGGGCTACACTGGACAGGACTTTCAGGGGACATACAGTGCAGCTTTTGCAATTTCTCTGGGATTCTTGGGAATGGCTCTTTCTTTTTTAAATCACACACACACACACACACACACACACACACATTTTTAAAATATATTTTATTGATTCTTTACAGAGAGGAAGGGAGAGGGGCAGAAAGTCAGAAACATCGATGAGAGAGAGACATCCATCAGCCGCCTCCTGCATGCCCCCCATTGGGGATGTGCCTGTAACCCGGACACATGTCCTTCACCGGAATCGAACCTGGGACCCCCTAGGCCGCAGGCCGATGCTCTATCCACTGATCCAAACCGGTCTCAGCTTAGAACATATATTTTTATTGATTTCAGAGAGGAAGGTAGAGGGGGAGAGAGAGAGAAAGATCAATGATGAGAGAGAATCATTGATCAGCTCCCTACTGGGAATCGAACTCACAACCCTGTCATGTGTCCTTGACCAAAATGGAACCTGGGACCCTTCAGTCCTCAGGCTGATGCTCTAGCCACTGAGCCAAACCGGCCAGGGCTGGAATGGTTCTTTCTACCACGCTGGTCTCTGAGGACACCAGTGAAAGAGTTGCAGTTAGAGTTATTTTCTTGTCCAGCAGAGACCCTTTTCCGGGTAGCTGTTGGGTGTATTCCATAAAACGCTTGATTTCATGAACCCTGAGCAGGTGCTAGCAAACACTACACATTTGCATATAGCTGGCTGTAGCCCGTACATCAGTATTTCCTGTGTTAATTGCCAGAGTGGCTGTGTAAGCATATTCTAGAAAGGGGATAAAACCAGTCACTGTAACATGATAGAAATCAAACACATTCTTTTTTAAAAATACATATATATTTTATTGCTATTTCACAGAGGGGAAGGGAGAGGGATAGAGAATCAGAAACATCCATGAGAGAGAAACATCGATCAGCCGCCTCTGGCACACCCCTCACTGGGGATTGAGCCCACAACCCAGGCATGTGCCCTTGACTGGAATCGAACCGTGGACCTTTCAGCTTGCAGGACGATGCTCTAACCACTGAGCAACACCAGCTAGGCCTGCAACACATTCTTGTCCTCATCTTCTGCTTGGCCTACAAGTTTGGTGCGGAGAAAAAAATCACTGCAACTGCGAGTGCCACCGTATGTGCCGTATGTGCCGGCAGATTTTGTCCTGGAAGTGAACGGAGATGTCAGAGGAATGGCCATCCTTTCACCGCACGGTTAGCTCTGGAAGCTGTTCCTGACTGCGGGAAGGAGAGCTCTAGGCGTTCTCACCCACCTTTCCCTTCCTCTTCTGCAGATGCTCTCCAAGGATGCGAACGAAGCAGAAATGACCTGCGGGTCGTGCTTTCCCGGCGGGGAGGGGGGTGGGGAAGGGGTCGGGGGCGGGGATGGAGGTGGGGAGGGAGCCGCCGTCTACCAGCTCCACGTCAGAGGGTGCTGCGAGGCTGGGCTCCGCTCCCTCTGCGTGCACCTCATTTTACACATGTGAGTCTCTTCCTTTCCCCCCTTCAATGTATTTTTACTGACTTCCGAGAGGGAGCGGGAGAGGGAGACAGAGACAGAAGCATCAGCGAAGAGAGAGAATCGTGGATGGGCCGCCTCCCGCGCGCCCCCTGCTGGGGACCCGGCCAGCACGCGGGGCGCCTCCCCGGGCCGGAACCCGACCCGGACCTTCCAGTCCGCACGCCGACGCTCTGCCCAGCGGGCCACACCGGCCAGGCCACGTGCGCGCAGGAAGTGCCCGGTCTCGGGGGCTCAGCGCTTGTCACGCTGGCGGGGATCGCCAGGGAGCCCCCCGGAGAAGCTGAGCCCACGGACACGCCCCCCAACGGTGCAAGCTGGGCGGGCTCCCCGCGCCTCCTGCGAGCCGTGCGGCTCCCTTTGCTGCTGGCCCATCCGATAAGCGAAACTGGCGTTCGTCGTGCTGGCAGCGTTCATCCGTAGGATGATGCATGCGGCTTAGCTGTGTGAGTCTAAAGTAAAGTTAAAAAATAATAAAACTAACACCCAAACAGCTCCGTTCGCGCTCCTTCCTGTCCGGTCCGCCGGGTCACTCCAGCCCCAGCCTGAGGCCGGGCGGCGCGGCGGGACAGGCGGCGGGAGGCGAGGACCCTGCGCCCGCCCCGCCCCCCGCCCCCCGCGGCGGAGCCCCGCCCCGCGCCCGCCCCGGCCGCCTGGGCGGAGCTCGCGGGCCAGTGGGCGGGCGGCGCGGCGCGGCCCGATTTATTCCGGCCCCGGAGCCGGGGAGGGAGCGCGCCGCCCGCCCGCCCGCCGCCCGCCGCCGCCCGCCCGCAGCCCCGCCGGCGCGCAGCATGCCGCTCCCCCGCCCGCTGGCCGCGCTGTGCGGCGCGCTGCTCTGCGCCTCCGGCCTCCTCGCGGGCTCCGGTGAGTGACCGCCCGCCCGCGCCCCCCGCCGGCTCGCAAGTCCGGCGCGGCGCCTCCCCGCCGCCGCTGTTGACAAACTCGGGCCGGAGCTCCGCGGGCCCAGGGCGCCTCCCCGCTGCGCCCCGCGGGCTCCAGCCGCTCCCGCTCCCGCTGCCGCCGCCCGGGGAGTGGGTCTGCGGGAGAGGCTCGGGCGTCGGCGGGAGAGGCTCGGGCTCGGGACGCGGGGTGACAGCCCGGCCCTCCCCGGGGGCGGCGCTCACAACAAAGGGCCTCTCTCCCCGTCCGTCCGTCTGTCCGTCTGTCCGATGGGGCCGCTGACCTGTGGCCGCCCCTCGTGCGCCTTCCCGCCGCGGGCGCCCCGGTCCGGCATGGATACTCTGCAGCCAACTTCTCTGCAGCCACTTCCCTCCCAGCCCTCTCCCCCCGGGCGGTCATCGGAGGCTTCCGCCCGCCTCCCCGTGAGAAAGCGGGGGGCGGGGGATGGAAGGGCTCTGGGGGGCCCAGAGGAGGGTCCCGGGCCGGGGAGGCCTCGGGAAGGGCTGCCTCCCGCTGCGGCGGCCACACCGGCTTCCTCCTGCTCCCGCCTCCCGTGGCCTTGGCCCGCCGCTGCCTCTTCCCCGGTCCTCCCCTCCGCCCCCGCCGGGAGCCTCCCGCACCGCCCGGCCTCCCGCGGCAGGACCTGGGCTGCCCGTCCCCTTGGCGGCGGGGCACGCAGCCCTCCCTCAGGCCCGGGAAAAGGACGTGGGTGGGGAGGACTCTCAGGCGCCGCTCCATCGTTTCCAGAGGACTGGGGCAGGGGGGTGGTGGACCCCAGCTGAGGCCGGGCTCTGCCATCCGTGGCGACCTGACCCCTGACCCCGGGCCTGCAGCCCAAGCCTGAGGGCACGCTGGGTCTCGTCCCTTCTCATTCCTCTGGGTCCTGGCAGCCTGTTAGAATGTCTCTGGAGAAATGTACCCAAAGGGCAGCACCCCGAAATCCCGAAGGTGGTCACTGTAGGGGGGGGGGTGATCTGGCTCTTCCTGGGACAGAGCCCCAGGCTGCGGTGCCCAGGTGAGTCAGTGTAGGGCCCCCAGGGGAAGGGGGCACCTTGTCCCGGTCCCTTTCCCTTTCCCACTGGATCCCTCGGTCCTGCAGCCACTTGGGTGGGCGAGGGAGAGCAGTTGGACTTAGTTGGGAGCGGAGCCCAGGCCGCTGGCCATGACCAAAGCCTGTCTGTGCCCGAGCCGCCGCCAGGTGGGGGGTGAGGGGGGGATTAACCTGCTATTTAAAGCCAGTGACTAATAGCGGGGAGCCGCCTAAGCCGCCCAGGAGGCCGGCCGAGGTGGAGTGCTGAGGGCTCTGCAGCTCTTTAACGGGGTTCCCTTCCCTGCACCCCGGCCCGGCTCGCAGGGATTTCGGGGTTGCAGGAGGGCCCTCCAGCCTGGCCTGGCCAGACTTGTGGGGAGGGACACGTGTTTCTCATGTCTCACCCGGAACCAGGTGTGGGGCCTGGGGGAGCCCTCAGGGATGCTAAGGTCAGAAGCCCCTCCTACAGGCCTGGCTCCCCCTGTTCACCAGAGCCAAGGCACTCTGGGTAATGGTTCTCGGTGGCCACGCAGGCAGACCCCGACCAAAGGCTGTGATGCCCTCGCCAGCCTCCTCCCACGCTGAAGTCCTCGGCCAGTGTGTCCCATCCACCTGCCCTCCTCACCGTTCGGCCGTCCTTCTTACCCGGAGGCCTGGGGCAGCCTCCCGGTGCTCTCCTCGTCCCTTCCTCCCCGACCTGTCACCTGTCCACCCGACAGCAGCGCCTCCCACCCCAGGGAGTCCAGCCGTCTCAGCAGATACCCGTTCCCTTCTCGGAAATGGAACCGGGATCCCCACCGTCCCGTCCCGAGAGAGGGTCTCTGGTTTGTTTTGTTCTGTGGATCATGGTAGGGAGGCCAGAGGAAGGGGACGAGCCCTTGGCGTGCAGGTAGAACACTCCAACGTTGTCATTCTTAGTGTCCCTTCCGGTCTGGTCCCCGCCCACCTGGTTGGCTGTCTTACTGGCCTCCCAGTGTACCCGGCCCTCTGTGCTCCTGCCTTTTTTTTTTTTTTTTTTTTTAATAAGTAGATTTTTATTGATTTCAGAGAGGAAGGGAGAAAGAGAGGAAAAAACATCGGTGATGAGAGAGAATCATGGATCGGCTGCCTCCTGCACGCCCCCTCCTGGGGATCAAGCTGCATCCCGGGCACGTGCCCTGATTGGTGGTCGAACCGTGACCTCCTGGTTCCTAGGTCAATACTCAACCACTGGGCCATGCCAGCCGGGCCTGCCTTTCTTTAGCACGTTCTCTCCTCATTCTCCTGCTGGATGCACCCCAGCCGGTCTTCTGTGCCAGCTCACATCCCCTCCTCTGCAGAACAGCCCGGAAAGTGGCCCCTTGTGTGGCTCCCGGGGCCTGTTCCCCCTTCACTGGTCCGCGCCTCCACGTCCCCTGGAGGCCTGTGCCACGCCTGCCTTCTCTGTCTCGGGGCCCAGCGCATACGTAGGTGGTGGTGGGCCCCCAGGTGCGTGCTGTGAGGAGGGATTGTTCCTGAGTTGGGGCTGCCGCCACAGGTGACTTCTGTGACTCCCTCGAGTGCCTGAACGGTGGGACCTGCCTGTCGGGCCAGGACGAGCTCCCCTTCTATTGCCTCTGCCCCGAAGGCTTTACGGGGCCCATTTGCAACGAGACTGAGAAAGGTACCTGCCCGGCTGCACCTGCCTCCCTCCGCCTCCCCTCGCTCCCAGGTGCAGCCCAGGCTGCTGGGGTGAGCTGGTCCGTGTTGAAGTGGGCAGTGTCCCCCGCACCTGTCCCCTGTCGGCCAGCGTTTCCCTGGAACCCCTTCTCCCCCAGACCCTTGCAAAGCTGGGTGCTTCCTTGATTTGGGCTGATCCACCACACACGACCCTCTTTGGTGCCAGGTTGGCCCAGGCCCCACCAGGCAGGTGGGGAGGGAGGGAAGGCCTGGGAGAGGGAGGTGGGCAGGGGGCGGAGCTTAGGCAGAGGGTCCCTTGGGGCTAGGTCCAGTGGCTGCGGTCGGTCTCTGTCTCCACCCTCCCTCCCCTTTTCCCCATCACCTGCCCATCTCACTGCCTCCTCCTACCCAGGTCCCTGCTTCCCGAACCCCTGCCGCAATGATGCCGAATGCCAGGCGCTGGGGGAGGACGCCCACCGAGGCGACGTCTTCCGACAGTACGTCTGCGAGTGCCCGCAGGGCTACTCGGGCATCCACTGTGAGAGCAGTGAGTATCTGGGGCCTGCCCGCGGGGGTGGGGTGGCCCTGCGCCACTGCCCGAGGTGTCCGGTCGTACTATCCCTGTGTCGGGCCGCCTCGGGGTGGACTGAGGGTGGGTCAGCGCCTACATTAGGGCATAGGATGGGGCGGGGTTTGGGTGCCCCGCTGCTGGCTTCTTTCCGGGGCTGCAGGCCAGGCTGATGTCCCTGCAATGGGAGTGAGGGGGGATGGTGGCCCCTGAATCATGGGGGTGCTGTTTCCTGGGTCCCCACGAACCGGACAAATAGTGTTAGGGCAACGTGTCAGGATTTTCCTTTCTTTAATTTGAACTCTAGACACCCGGCCATGAAATCCATGCATGGTAGGGTCCCTAGGCCTGGCTGGCGATCAGGGCCCATCTGTGGGGCGATGGGTGGGATGATCAAGGGGTCCCCACGGGCACCTGCCTTGGCCAGCCTGGTGCCGCCCACTTGCTGGCCCCACCCCCCAGTCGCCCTGCCAGTTGCCTCTCAGGTCCAGCCCACTTGCTGGCCCGCTCTGCCCCTCGCCACCCACTTGCCAGCGGGCCCCACCCCTGCTGCTGCAGCCGTTAGTCACCTCCCTCTGCGGGTTGACTTGGGGTGACGAGGGGTGGGGAGAGAGGGAGGGAGGGAGGGAGGGAGGGAGCCCACTGGTGTCCACCGTGGCTGGCCTGGGGCCTGTGGGCTGGGGACAACTCCTGCATTTAGTGTCTGCCCCCAGGTGGTCAGTGTGCATCGTAGCAAAGCCGATCCACCAGCCATTCTTCTGTTCTGTTGATTTGCATGTTAGACTTTTATTATATAGGATACTTCCACTGATTGCAGAGAGGAAGGAGAGAGGGATACAATCAATGATGAGAGGGAATTATTGATCGGCTGCCTCCTGCACGCCCCCCACTGGGGATTGAGCCTGCAACCCGGACATGTGCCCTTGACCGGAACTCAACCTGGGACTGACCCTTCACTCTGCAGGCTGATGCTCTAACCACGGAGGGCAAGGGTTAGGATTTTTCTACCAAGAGGGGAAAACAAACACATTTTTAATCGTTTGGGGCCCAGGAGGCCAGTCAATAAAGCTTGAGCCTCAGGCCCTGACCAGTTTGGCTCAGTGGAGAGAGCATTAGCCTGTGGACTGAAGGGTCCCAGGTTCGATTCCTTGGTTGTGGGCACATCCCCAGTAGGCAGTGTTCAGGAGGCAGCTGATGGATGTTTCTCTCTTATCTATGTTTCTAACTCTCTATCCTTCTCCCTTCCTTTCTGTAAAAAATCATTAAGATATATTAAAAAAAAAAAAAAGAAAAAGCTTAGACCTCAGAGTCTGACAGCTCCTGGCCCATGTTTGACCTTCGGCCTCATTATGGAGGTGAGGGGGGCGGGGCCTGGGGAGGCTGGGCTGTCCCTTCAGTCAGGTGGTCAGAGGCCCGTCGCCAGGCACAGGCGGGCAGCTGGCCTGTGGCCACTTGCTTACCCGGCAGCCGCAGAACGGCCCGGGTGGGCTCAGCTGACGGGGTCCGAAGTGGCTCTCGAGTCCTCCCTCCTGGTCCAGGTGTGAAAGGTCTTCTTCCCAGGTGGACAGACTTCTGCAGTCCTTTGTGTCTGTCTCGGAGCATCCTGGGCAGGGGGCAGGGGCAGGGGGTGTCCTCAGGCAGAAGAGGGGACCCTGTGAGGTTTGCTGGGGCTCTGGGGGGGAGCAGGTTAAACGATGCCCTTCACCTCACAGACATGGGCCCTGGGCCCTGGGCCGAGGCCAGGGTGTGCGCCATCCTGGGTGCAGGAATGTGTGAGAGTGGGGGGTGGGGGCTCGCCACGCAGACGTCCTGGGTGGGGGACAGGTGGGCCCACTAATTACCGTGCTGTGCGCCGAGGTAACCATGGGTGTGCCTGCGGTGGAATTACCCACCTGCCTCCTGTGCTTCCGGCCTGAGGCCTGCCCTGGGTGGGTGGCACCTGAACGAGGCTGAGCAGCCCCCCCAGAGGGACCTGGGCAGCCCCTCTTTTATTAATTTTATTTTTTTGGTTAATCTTCACCCGAGGCTATTTTTCCATGGATATTTATTTATTTATTTATTTATTCCCTATTGCCCACCCCACCCCCTCCTTTTTTTTAAAGAGAGCAAGAAAGGGAAAGACAGAGAAACATGGATGTGAGAGAAGCACATCGATTGGTTGGCTCCTGCTCCTGTCCTGACCAGGGCCCGGGCCAGGGAAGAGATTATATAGGGCACTTTCATTGACTTCAGAGAGGAAGGGAGAAGGAGAGAGGGATGAAGCATCAGTGATACAAGCAAGGTACATGCCCTTGATTGGAATCAAAGCCAGGACCCTTTGGTCCACAAGCCGATGCTCTATCCACTGAGCCGCACTGGCGAGGGCTGCAGCCTCAAGAATGCATGTGTGAGTCCCTCAGGGGTCAGGCACCTGGGTGTGAGGATAGTCCAGGCCTCTGTCAGCCACTGGCGGCTCTGACTTTGAGCCCCGCTCTCCCTGCGAGAGTCTGGGGTGCGGCTGTAGGGGAGCCTGAACCTGGGTTCCCTCCTGGGAGCCAAGAGCATGGCTCACCCCTGGACCACTTTGTTGGGGTGATGTCAAGGCGATGTGGCTCGGCCAGGGCCAGGGGCGGTTGGGCAGGTGGCTGGGGCCGGACCAGCAGTTGGAAAGGGCAGAGGGTCC
>PVJN01053143.1:0-13831 GCA_004026805.1 Lasiurus borealis | reverse complement strand
AAAAAAAAAAAAAAGGAGGCATATTGAAGACAAATGACCAAAGAACAAATGTGAGGCTGTTGGCTTCACACACACACACACACACACACACACACACACACACACACAAAGACCCTTTACACACTGGCCCACAGAACAGCCGTCAGCACACACATCTGCGTGTGATGAGTCGGTTTTCAGTAACTTTAATCTCTTATAATTCATTGTTTCTGCGGTGGTGCCGGTTACAGTCGCTCAGAGGGCGGAACAGCAGGCCAATTTGGCACACAAACAAATTTAAATGTGAACCGAGGGGGCTGCCCATCTTAGGATGAGAAGGGTTGACTAGCTGCCAAAAGCACCAAACAAAAACAAAACAATAGGTGGGGTTGATGAGGGCTGGGGACCAGAGTTGCCGTTTCTGAACAGGGTGGGGGCGCCTCTAATCCTGACAGCGCCAATAATAGGGGGGGGGGTCACAGCACATCTGCTCGGGCGGCAGACAAAGAGCAAGGTGGGGCCCGCGGCCCGCGGCGGGCGAGCTTGGGCGCCCGAGGAGGGGCCTCGGGTGTGCGCGCCCGCCCGCCCGCGGCAGCCCGCGCGCATCATTTAACCTTGACTTCTCCCTCCTCGCATCTGGTGCAGGCGGGCAGAAAGCCGGTCCAGATGGGCATCCTGAGTGTGACCACTCCGCCCGCCTCCAGGCTCTCGCGCAGATGTCGCCCAAGGCGGGGAGGAGGCGGCAGTGGGGGGGGGGGGTAGGGGAAGGGCAGAGGGTCCCCCCCACACCACCCACGATGCCCCGCACCCTGTGCGCGGGGATGGTGGGCGCCACGCACACTTGCCCTGCATGCCCCTAGTGTCCTCTGGCCGGGCCCAGCTGGGACCTGAGCGCCCAGGCCATGGCTGGGTGCTCCTGCGAGGGAGTGGGGGGTGTCCCAGGAACAATGATAACCCTGCGCTGACCGGCGAGGGGTGCGGGTGTCCCCACAGCTGGCACATCCAGCAGCGCCCAGCTCCGAGCGGGCCTGGGGGCCCTGGGCCAGGCGCACCTGGGGCGCTGGGGAGGGGGAGAGGGAGGCCTCAGAGACCCCGGGGATGGAGTCTGCAGTGTCGCCGCCGCTGTGCAGGGCAAGTCCATGGAGACAGACCGCGCAGTGACAGGCCGGAGGCGGCTGGAGGGATCCATAATTGATGATGTTGTTCTTAGCAGTTGGGTTTGGGATTTCACAAGCATTGTCTGTTGCCTTCCCATTTGTTGCTTCCATCCTTTGAGAGAAGGCTCCTCTTCCCCTTTGCGAGACAGTGGCCGTTTCTTCCTGAATTAATTGGAAAAATAAGTGGGTTTCTCCACGAGATTCCTGCGGGGGCTGTGGGGGACACAGGTAAGGGAGGGGCTGAAAGAGAGAGTGTGTTGTCCGCTGGATACCTTCCACTAATTTCCCCCAAACTGGAGAGAAAAAGAACTCTGTTCCCGGAGAATTGGGGTGGGAGGGTTGGGCTGAGTGAGAGTGAGGACAGACCTTCCCCTGCCACCACCCATCGCTTTCCTCACTTAGAAGTGAGCCTCTCTGCCCTCCGTGATTTCTGGGAGCTCTGCAGGCCCTCAAAAAGTGATGACCGAGGCCGAAGGAAGGGAAGGGTTAACTTCTCCTCCTTGTAAGGAGAAAGGACACCCCGAGGGGCCCTGTGGCAAAGGATGCTCTTGCCCTGGGAGTTCCTGTAATCACTGTAGTGACTGGGGGGAGATTTATGGACTTTAGCCAGCTTTCGTGCAATAAGTGAATATGTGATGAGCACCATAAAGGACCCCAAACTAAGTTGAGGGAAGTTTTTTCTCTTGTTCTGTTTCTTTTCTTGAAAAGAAATGTATTCTAAGAGCCTTCGTCTTCTCTTTCGGGCGCAGCTCTGCTCAGGGTGCATCTGTTGCAAATGCTCACTGAGGCGGGAGCAGGTAGACCTGACTACGAAGAAAGAGGCCTCAAGTGGTCACATCCATTCCAGTGGCCCATGCCGCCCGGGGGTGAGGAGGGAGCAGGCCAGGCCCCGGGGTGATCTTCGAACCTCAGAGCCCGCAGCCCCTGCAGGTGGCCGGGTCATTTTGTGGGTTACAAATGACCACGTCAGGTTGAAGCCACAGTCAGTCGCTGCTGCGGTTACAGGCAACTGTGATTACTCACACAGTTAGTGACCCAGTTATGGCACGCCCTCTTTAAAGGGACATCCTTCAGCATCTTCCTAGCTCGAGTCCAGAGATGTTCCCTGTGTACGAGGAAGATGAAGAGTGCGCGGGGCGGGGGATGGAAACCTAGGGCGTGTGTGCGCTGTGTCAGGAGTCTGCTTTTCTTAAAAGCAGCAAAGCTGGGGTGTGCCTTTGGAGGCACGTAGTTTCACCGAGCTCTGACCAGAGGCCATCACCTGGTTCGTTGATGGCCTTTTGGGAAGGGGTGTGGGAGAGAGAGAGTGCCGCCTGCCCAGGGCCTCGGGAGCTCTCTCTTGGCCTGTCTGTGCGTGGCCATCGGCAAAATGACAGTGGGGAGGCAGGAAGGGGAAGAAGAAAAACCGGCCTACGGAGCAGCCTCGTGTGGGTTTTTAGCTTTTTAAAAATAGCATTTCTTTTTACCACAATGGCACAGGAACCCAGCAATAGTAAACAAATTAGTTTAGGTTCTTTTATCTGAAAAGTAAGTAGAGCAAGTCTGTCTCTGTCTTTGAGTCTCTCTCTCTCACACACACACACTCTCTCCCCCCCAAAAGAGGAAATGCAAAACATAATCCCCCCTCTTCTTAAAGGCTTCCTGGCTGTGAGTGTGTGTCCAGGAACAAATAGCCTTTTATTTGTCTCCAAAAGTTCATAAACAAGAAGTGTCCAGCGCCTGGTGCCCCACCATCCAGACTCCGGCGGCACAGGGCAGCTTTTCTGTCCTGACTCTGTGGTCTGCTATCACAGTCCTTTAATTCTTCTGAACAGAAGGCTCTTTGGGGGAAGAAAGCTGGGGGGTGGGGAACAACATTAGAATCAGTCTCTCCATGCCAGCCTCTCCCCCACCTCCACCTCCACCCCCAATTTTGGCTGTTTTTTTTCCAGTCAGAAAGTCCTGCTTGAGTTCTTCTGATCTTTCCCAGCATCTCACCTAGGTGAGGCCGGGAAGGGTTAACTTGCCAGGGCAGGTTTCCTGCTGGCCTGTTTCACTGGGTGGAGCAGCTGGCCAGGCACCACCTAGGAACTGTTCATAAAAAGGACACGCCCTTCTCCTAATGCCCTTTATCTCCTTTGGAGATTTTTCTTTACAGCGTCTTGTATACAATCTTCAGAGATGAGTGTCTTTTTAAAATCCTAGGTTCCCTTTAACCACTGGGAGTTTATAGTCACTCCAGACATCCAAGATGTAGCATCCAGTGAGACGAAAGGGAAGAGGCAAATAATTAGGGAGAAGGTGAACCATCATCAGAGAGATGGCCAACAATAATTATTTGTAACTAAATCTTGATTGCTTATAAACAGTTTTCAACATCTGGTCACTTGTTGTGAGTGGACGCTTCAATTCAAATGAATTTAATTTGTGGTACTTTTGCTGAGCGGCCTCAGTACGGGCAGTTGCTTCCCGAGATGCCAAGGCCACCCCAAGGCCACGTGCTCCTGGAGTTCATATTCTGGTCAAGAAGGGAGCGAATAAGTGATTTTTAAAAAATAGCTTTGGAAGAGGGATCTGTGCTTTGAAAAGAATAAAACAGGACAGAGGGAAGGCTTCTCTAAGGAGCTGACAGTGGAGCTGAGATTAGAAGCGAAGGGAAGGCAGCTGTGGAAGGCAGCTTCCTGGGAGAAGCAGTCTGAGGCTGGCATGAACTACTTGAGTCAGAGACAGGAAGAAGCTGTACCACAGGGTTGAGGGCAGGCAGGCTGGAGAGGCGCTCAGGGTTCCTTCATTTTCAGATTCCTCCATGCTCTCCAGGGTAGGTGATTTGCACAACTCCAGGGGGCACTGCCCTAACTGCCAGCCTGCGTGCACCCAGCATCTGCCCTGGCTGACTTCCACATGCAAACCAGCAAAACAGCTGAGAGGCCAGTCTCGGTCCGTTTATCTACAAATCTTCCCTGACTTGACTTGAAAGCCAGCAATGCTGATTGAAAGCAGAAGACACAGCTATTGTAGGGGGAATAAAATGTCCGAGGTGGGGGAGGGGAAGTAAAGAGGGGTGAGTCTGTGGAGTGGGCCAACTGGTGGGCACAGGCGTGGGTTACATAGTTCTGAGGTGAGAGATCAATGACACAAAGCAGAACCAATAGTTCCCCGCCCCCTCTCCAGGGGCTTGTGTCCAGCAGAAGCGATCCCCTCAGACCTGGGGTGGCCTTCATTTCTCCTCTTTCCTTCCCTCTAACTGTACACCATCTCAGGGCTCCCGCATCCAGGCCACAGATGAGCCTCATATTTCTTCCAGGAGGCCTGGGGCGGCCCTCACTCACGCTCTTGTCTGTTACAGCCTCCCGGTGTGGGGTGACCGAGTTGGTTGTTTGCTCTGAGTTTCCTAGGAAAAAGAGCCCCCTTCCCATCCTGCTTTACTCTTTCCTAAATGTAGGTTTGTGATGGGTAGGGGTTTTCCAGTTTGCGGGTAGAATGTGAGTAAGAAGAAGAAAAAATAAGGGAATATTAAATGAGGCAGCAAGGGTGTGACTCTCATCCCCAGGCCCCTGAGTGTGGGGAACAGATTTGTTTTTACGTGTAAGCAAACTCATGTGCTCCACAGTTGGCTTTATCTGTTTGTTAAATTTTTTTTTTTTTGGGGGGGGTCTTTCACTTGGCTGGGCTGCCCACACCCCCCATTCCTCTCAGGACCTCTGGGGAGTTTCACCACAGGCCTCTGGGAAGTGGAGGTGGGTTCTCCATCTCTGCTCTGGCCATTCTCACTGGCCCCTCAGCCACTGAGAAGCATCCAGAATGGCCACCCTGGGCTGCATCGCCCTCGGCAGGGAGAAGGCTCTCCAGCAGCCTCCCCTTCTCAGGCCCAGCAGAGGCAGCAGCTGAGTGAGCAGAAGTGGGGGCTGCAGCCAGGCCTGGGCTCCTCTCACACACTCTCTCTCCCTAACCTGGCTGCCTAACTCAGAAGAGTCTCCCTCCAGCTTCCTATCTCATTCAGCTTCCCTTCTCTTTCAGAATAGACATTTATGCTTTGTTTTGTCAAGATACCCGGAGTCATAGCAAACATAGTCTTTCCCCTCATTTCCCAAGATCCAGAGCTCTGGCTTCCAAGACAGTGGGTTTGATTCCAACTGTGCCTTTCACTGGCCATACACTCCTTATCGGTTCTATGATTTCTTGGAGTGTCAGCTCATTTGTCAAATGAGGATGATAATAGCTCCTCTCAAATAGCTGAATTAAATGAGACCCCTGATGAAGAAAGAGTTCCTTGAAACATGCCTAGCCCACAGGAAGGGCGCAAATCAAGAGACCTGCATTGAATGTTGTGAACCAACCCCTCTCACACTCCCTCCTGCCCTGGCTTTTGTAACCTCGCACTACGTCCAGATGACCTCTCATCTCAGCCTTCTTCTCTGTCTCCTTGAAGTTCTTCTCCCAGTCTTCTCTGCTCTCTTTGGTCTAACTGGGGAGTTCCCGTTGGCCCTGTACGTGGCTCACCTGGTAGAATCTCCCTCATCCATTCTGCAACTCTCAGCATTGGGGTCATTCCAAATTGTCATCCCTAGCCCTCACCTCTCTGATTTTCTGCGACTCTAAGCTCCACTGGGACTTCTCATATCATCACAAACCTGGTCTAAAGCCCAATTCATTACCCCTCCCCCCTCTAGATCAGAAATCCTCTCCCCACTTCCAAATGTCTGATTCTGTTCTTGGAGAAGATGAGGGTCCCATCTTCTCCTGAGCACCCTTCCTCTCACCACTGCCTCCATCTTCATTCAGTGTGTCCTTTGCTTCCCAAGACCATCATATGCGTCTGGTTCCTGAGTCTAGAGCCTGTGATGTTCTAGTTGCTACCTAACCTGCCCCTGCCCCCCCCCCCCAAGCTCCCAAGTTCTCTCTGATCTAGCTGAAACTGGTTTGACTCAGTGGATAGAGCATCAGCCTGCAGACTGAAGGGTCCCCGTTCTATTTCAGTCAAGAGCATGTACCTTGGTTGCGGGCACATCCCCAGTGGGGGTGTGCAGGCTAATCGATGTTTCTCTCTCATCGATGTTTCTAACTCTCTCCGTTCCTCTCTGTAAAAAAATTAATAAAATATATTTTTAAAAAAGTTCTCTCTGATCCCTTCCACAGTTGGTTCATTGGATCCATAGAAAGCTGTGGGAGAGAGATGACAGGCTGTCTAGTCTCTTATCTCAGCTTCATTGTGTGTGAACTTGATTTCCTCAAATTCAAGTGAGTCACATGCTCCTGCACTTGGGGAGTGGAGATTTTTGGCTTATGTCTACCCTGAGTTTGATGTTAGGAGGAGGCATTTCTAGAAAAGCCTGTAAGGGTTGATTTGCATGAAGACCCAAGAGGGTCCCGGGTCAGGAGTCCCTGTAACGGTCAAGGTAGTCCAAGTGAAGTGTAATCAGAGACAAAAGTGCAAAAAGGAGGAGAAATTTCAGATGCACTAATAATAGTAACGGTTAATGTTACCATTCATGTTGTTCACTAGCCTCATTGCCCACCTTCCCTTTTGGGACCTGTAGCCGATCCGTGAGAAGGGTAAGCTATAACAAAACACATGAAGGAGCTGATTCACAAAAGTACCCGTGTGTTATGAGCATGAGAATGCATGCACTCCTCCTGCAATACTTCCTAAGCATGCACTGTGGGTATAGTTGCAGGGATGAGTGCATGCACTGTGGGCATAGTTGCAGGGATGAGTGCATGCACTGTGGGCTCCGAAGTTGGGATATGCCTACGTGGAGTTCACAGTCAATCAGAGGAGACATAATGCAATCAAGTAATGACCAGGAGGATCAGCATGTGCTGTGGGCGGGTAGGTACAGAAGGTCACAGGACCACATACTGGGGATACCTCACCTCAAGCTGAGAGGCAGATGAGGCTTTGCAGAGGACACAGGGGCTCAGAGAGGAGAGGAGAGCAGGAGTCAGCCAGGTGGAGGAGGAGTTCCACGCAGAGGGGAATAGGGTTCACAAAAGTCCTTCAGGCAGAGAAGCACGGCCTTTTGAGGAACTGAAAGAGGCTCAGCCTGGGCAGAGTGTGGGCAGGATGCTGAGAGTCCAGAATGGCGAGGCATTGTAGATAGTACATGTGAGCTTTGATTTTAACCCAAAAGACAAAGGAAAGCCATGGGAGGGTTTTAGATGCTGGTGAGTGTGTGTGTGTGTGTGTGTGTGTGTGTGTGTGTGTGTGTATGTATGTGTGTGTAAGGGTCAGACTTGGGTATTAGAAGGGTAATCGAGAAGCAAGACTGAGGCAGGGAAACCAGGTAGGAGGTTGCTGCACATACCAGATGTAAGGTGACAGAGCAGGGCAGTGGAGGGCAGAGAAATGGATGGATTTGAGCAATAGTTGAGAAGCCTTATAAGAGGCTGGATATGGGAGGAGAAGCAGAGGGGAAGGTGGAGGATAAAGCCTCTAGGTTTCTGACCTGGACAAGGGGGAGGGTATCTCTAACATTTGCCGAGTTTGGGAACACTTGGGGAAATGGATGCGTTTTCATGTGTCCATATTGGGTTCATGAGTCCTGAGACACGCCCAAGTGGATGTGATTTTTTTCAAGTCTCTCTTGGTCATCATTGGCAAAGCCAGGAGAGACGAGAAAAATCATTCCAATAATTGGTGTGCTTATTTCTGCTGGAGTCTGGGACCTTCTGGTAGTAAGGAAGGACATTCACACAAGCCAGCTCAAATGAAATGTGGGATCGTTAGGATACAGAGTGCTTCATGGGCTCTGTTGCTCACAGGGAAGCTGTGAGGATGGGAAGGGCTCTTCTGAACCATGCCGGGCAAGGTGCCCCTCCTTCCTTCAGTTCTGCTTCATCCCCTCTGGGTAGACCAGTCTTCTATGCTCATCCATGAGGCTTCCTTCCTCCATATATTTGTTCTTTCTAGATCTGACTCCTGCTTTTGCCACTCAACAGACCTAACATCTGAATTAAAAAGTTTATATGGGCTTCACATTTATATCTTTCTTTATTCAAATTCTTGAGAACAGAGGATCTTCTCAAGATCTCAAGATGACACTAAGAAGTGAATGGCATGGCAGCTTTGAGTCAGGTGATCATCCTTATCCTAGCACTGTTAGCAATGTGTGTGTGTGTCTATAGCTGTGTGCATGTGCGTATATATTGTATGTGTGTATATGAGGAGGGTGATGTTGTGTGAGGTGGAGGGGTCAGGCCAGTTGTATTGCTGAGTACAGAACTTTTGGTTGGATACAATGTTGGCACATTATTTTACTTACTTAGCCTATCAAATGATTCTGCTGTTTCTATGTGTTCCCTGTAGCAGGAAGAAAGAGTTGCGGTGACAAAACTGATTCTGTGTTTCTCCTTTCCCAGTAAGATGTTGGGAAATTTACATATACACTCACAGCTTCATCTCCCCGCTCTGTAACGATAGTCTGTCCACTTCTCCGGGAGAGAGAATTAAATGAGATGACGCTGAGAAATGCTTGACAGATGGCAGGAAGCACTCAGCAACTGCTCCTTCCTTCCTTTTACTTCTCCTTCATGCTTGCCTGTTCAAGTCACTGTATTTCCAGAAAATAGGAATTGTACTTAAGTCATTTTTTTAAAAAGTGATTCTTATGTGTGAGCATTAATATATCTTTATAGAATGATCAAGTATTTTTTCCATTAAAAGTAATTGCCATCATTCAATAACATTTTTGAAAATGGAAATGAGGAAAAATCATTTACCCATAACCCTGCCATCTAAATAAAAACTCAAACTATTCTTTTTCAGCTCATTCCTTAGACATTTTTTTAATGGAACAGAATCATACTTTACACATAATAAAAAGCAGTGTTTTTAAATGTTTCAATAAATTACTTGTAGGATATATATATATATATATATATATATATATATATATATAAAGCATTTAATTTTCATAAATCTGGAATACTGACTGGCATGTTCCTCTAATTTCCTGTTTTGTCCAGAACATTTCACAGATGAGGCAGTGTTCAGTTAGAACCAAATTTAATTCTACCAAGTTACAAACATGTTCCAGGCAAGAGCTATGTCCATCAATTGTACTTTGATACGTTAGATTTAGTCCAAGGCTAATGAGGCCAAGCCATGGTTTTTTCCCTCCTCATATTAGCCAATTAGCCTTACTAACTATCACAGCCACAGATTTCACCTCCAGCTTGGTGAAATGAATGGCAGGAGTCACCAGGGAGAATGAAAGAGAACGTGGAGCATTCAATGCAAATCCATTACCAGGACTAGACAGCCACCCTGCAGGCTTCGTCTTGGAACCATTAGGTGAACTTGGTGGGGGATGCTTAATAGGCACAATTTGAAAATTTCATGATTGAATAATTGTTGGATTCTAGAATATAAATTCTAGATGCTGCTAGAACAAATCTAGTTCAGATCCAGCTCTTTCCAAGGTTGGGATGAGAAAAACAAAACAAACCAAACCAAACAACAACACACCTTTTTAAATTAAAATGAATTAGGGGTCAAGAGCCTCAAACAATGATGGAACCTAGAGAAATTCTTGCAGCAGGCTTTCTTTGTCACACCACCCCTACTGGTTGGAATTAGTAATCCTGAGAGAAGGATAATATATAACTACTGATTGGGCTATGACTCAAATGACCCTAGGAGAAGATCCAGAAGAGAGGATGAGATTTAGGAATATGCCCATTAACCCGTTTACCTGAGGTATTCCTAGAGCAGACACACACGATTCTCAAATGCTATTTGAGAAAAATGCATCGTGCTATCAAGGAAATTTCTACAGCGACACTAAATACTTGCTGCTGAAAGTCTGCATTGAGCTTTACCAGTTCTAGCTCTGCCACGATGTATTTCCTGGGCATTGATGTGCTTTCTTCTCAAGATGATGGGCATACATACCCACCAGGTCTTGCAACTCCATGAAGAAGATGGAAACTGTTGGGGAATCCATGAGTGGGTTCTGTGGCTACTTTTGCTTCAGGGGACGGGTTTGTGCCATGTTAATAGTCTGCCTCACCCTCTGTTTCCATGCTAAGCCTGGAGAAGACAGGGCCTTAGTTCTTCTGTGCGGTGACTGTTGGTCAATACTCACCTCCCTCCCCCATACAGGTTTAGTCCCTCATTAGAGGAGAGAATTTGTACCAGCAAAGCTGTTGGGCTGTTTTTGTAGCATTTGGAGTTTTTTTTCCTCCAAGGTCCTCTTTGCAAGACCAACTGCACAGTTGGGGCTCAGAACTCATGTTTGAGGCCCAGGTGAGTTGCTGTTTGAGATTGCTCTTGCTTGTTACCACATTGATGGCATCAAATGTTCTTATTGATTTTTTCCTGATTGGTCCAGCCTAGCCCAGGATCAGCCTCGGAAATGGGGCATCTTGTGGTCTGAAATATGAGATTTGTTTTAACAAACCATCTTCCCCAACATCTCTCCCAGGGAACCAAGCAAAGGCAATTTGTCAATTTCTTCTTGGCTTTCTGTCCAGTAACTATAACCCTTCCCACTCCTTCTAGTTAGTCCCCTTGCCCTCCTGCTACTTTCTTCCACTGCTTACAAACAAAACGCCCAAACAATGTCCATCGAACTCTCAAATCATTCCCTGGTCCCCTGACCCAGACAAAACTGAGTCATTCTGGCTGCTGATGGAGTGCAGGGTGTCGGAAAGTAGTACCGTTGTGTGAGTGAAGGGTCAGAGAACCCAAAAAACTGCATGTGTTCAAGGGCTCATGTTGGGGTTCGCCTTGGAAGCTAGCCCAAGGCATACATCCCGGACCGCAAACTTGGAAGATGTGGCAAGTCCACAGAAGACTAGTTTTTTTTGTTGTTGTTGTTGTATTTTTATGCGTAATTCTTCTATTTTCCAGGCATTCCAACACGAAGCTTTACATATTTTTCAGGCCAGCTCTGCTCCCCACCACCTTTGTTTTCCAGCCTGCGTGAGCCTGCCTCCCTGAACAGCTGGACACATCACCATTCCATGTTCCTATTGGCTGTGACTGAAGTAGCTTGAGGTCAATTATTTCCCCAGCAATTGACAAAGAATCTCTCCGAAGAGGAAAGTGACATTGTTCCTTAAACAACGGGACTCCCTCCCACCCCCCATTCTGTTCCCCACTCCTGCCCTCCCTCCTGGTGGACAGGAGGGCAGACTTGCCTTTTGCAAGGAGCCCAGCGGGGGCAGTGGCGGTGGGGTCTGTGGAAGTGCGTGGGTAACATATGGCAAGTGGAGAAAATATTTATATTCATGGGGAAAGAGCAGGAGAAGATCCAAACAAGGTCATTCCACAGAGATTTCAAGCAGGAGCCTCGCAGACTTCATATTCTGTCTCTGGCCTGGATACAACAGAGAAATCAGTGTTTTGTTGTTCCTCCTGCCTCCTTCGCTCTTCTTACTCTGAATGGTTGCAATTTGAAAGGGGCTATCCTTCCCCCCCAGCTCCATGAATCACCCTGGACCTTCCCAGGCCCTGCCCCGCTCCCTGCAGCCTCCCCTCCTCCCCCTGCCTGTGACCCCCAGACCAGAATTCAAAGCCATTCTCTGGCCGCTTGGGCCCGAGACCTGGCGGTGTTTCCTCCCTTGTTGTTCTGACTGGGGCACCGGGTAGCCAGGGTAACACACAGGCAAAGTGGGCATTTGGGGCAATTGATGCTTGGTCATTAATCAGACTTAGATTATTTCCTGCTGAGCCACGTGAAACCTCTCAGGCCTGTTCCAGGGCTCTGCAGCCGGCATTTTGCAGCACAGCTTCCTAAGGAAGGTAAAGGGCCCCCCTCCAGCCCCTCAGTGGGAAAAGGCCGCAGTGCTAGGCCCATGGAATTGGTGTTTGGCGTCTGAGCGCCAGGCAGGCTGCAGCAGAGCCTCGGCGGCCCAAGTGGACATGGGCCCGCGCCTGGAGGGGCGGCTGCTCAGGCCACAGGGGAGCTCTCGACCCCTCTTGCCTTCGAAAGTTGACTCCTGCTTCCTGGGCTGTGCAGGAAGACAGGCCGCAAGGGCAGGAAGGTGATAAAGGGGTGCTTTGGAGGACACCCCCTAGAGCGGCAGAGCTCTGCTCTTTCAACACCCGTTCAGTGGGGGCTTCTCAGTGTCCACTGCCCCCACATCCCAGCTTCCGGGGGCGGCAGTGAGATGGGGTACAGGTGCTCCTGGGTCCTCGCTGGGGAGAGGTGCCCTCAGGGTCCCCTCCTGCTGCTGCAGCCCACAGCCCAGCAGCCGGCTGACCGAGGCCAAGCTTAATGGATTCTCGCAGATAAAAGAGCCCGGCTACCTTCCTTCCCATAATGGCCCCTGAGGCTAACGTCTTAAAGAGGAGACAAAGGGATTGTTTTACAGCACACGGGGGTTGGGGTAAGAGTGGGGGCGGGGGCGGGGAGGGGAGGGGGAAGGTGGCCCCTGCTCTTAACCCTTCCCCTCCCGAGGCCCCAGTGCCTCCCAGGACTGGGGGCAGGGGGTGGGAGGCTATGGTGTGGGAGAGGCTGTCCCGAGCCCCCGCCTGTGCCTCTCCCCACTTCCTTCCCCAGCCTCTCTCTGAAGAACTTCGCAGGGAGAACGGACAAGAGTAGGCACCCATACCTTGTGAGTTTGGGCGACCCCCCTTCCCCTCCCCAGATCCACACGAGGCAGTGAGGTCAGGGCCTGGACTCTTGGAGGCCGGTGTGCGCCTGGAGCACCAGGAAGGCCTCTCCAAAATGGCCCACCCCTGGCCCTGGCCCTGGCCCGGGCTGCTCTTGGGCCACCGCCCAGTAGACCAGGTTCTGCAGGTGTGAGCGCTGCCCTGGCGTCTCTTACAGGAAGTTTACATTTGCAAACTGGGAGGGAGCGAGGGAGACAGCCCCGGTCGCATCTGCTTCCTGGCTTTTTGTTCTGGCTTCAGGAAAGGATCAAAACAATAGTTAAATAGCAATTGAAGACAAGCGATGTAAGAAATAAACAACTCAACAACAAATATGCCCATGGGGATGGTCTGAAAAAGCCTTTATTATGGAAATCATCGCACAGACACTAAGGGGAGAAAATGGTCTATTGCAGCAGGTCTTACAGTTGAGAAGGCATCTTTTCCCCAGCAGAAGCCTGGGGAGGGTGTGTGAAAACACAGATAGCTGGGCCCACCCTCAGGGCTGTTTGTTTGTTAGTAGATCTGAGGTCTCTTGCTCCAGCCTGAGAATTCACAACTTGTTAGAACCTCAAGTGCCACTGTACTGGTCTGGAAGGGGCACCGTGACTGGTATCAGATTCTCTCCTAACCCTTACCAGCTCCAAACTGTATCACCTCTCCCCACCATGCTTCTTCCATCCCCTCCCCTAACCTGTGGTTTGCTGGAGAATTTTAAGCCAATCCCAGACCTCATGTCATTTCACCCATGTGGGTGATCTTGAATTCAGTAGTTACTTGAGGACCAAACCCTCTGAGCGGTACTGGAAAAGCCTTAACATGCTTCTAGGAAGTTCCACCTACCTTCTGGCCTCTGCTTCCCTGTGAAAGCCATGTGTGAGCACCCTGGTTCTGAGACCCGCCCAACCTGCCCCCCATCCCCCTTCCCCCCAGAAGGTTCTCTCCAGGAAAGTTTGGTCCCCAGCATGCTGCTGGATTCCCCAGCAAGTTGGCCTAGCCTGGGGCACCACCCGGTCCCCACCTCTAAGCTTTGGGTCATTATCCTCAGACTGTGGTGGTATAATCCCATGACCATAAGTAACCTCAAGTGTCTTCCTAACAAGGCGCCTTTCCTAGG
>PVJN01053142.1:0-13850 GCA_004026805.1 Lasiurus borealis | reverse complement strand
GATTCTTGGGATGTGCTTTGCATTTAGTGATGGCAACTAACTATTGCCCATGTCTGTCTCATACTGACCTCAAATCATCCCCACATCCATGTCATTCTCCGCTCTCAAAACATTGGAACTCTCTGAAGTTGGATGCAAAAGGAGTGGAGATATTCCCCCCCCCCAAACCCAAGGGGAACAGGTGACCCCCAAAAAGATAAAATCAGAAAGCTAGAGTTGAGTGACTTCATTCATCCGCTCAGGATCCATCTAGTCATTTAATACATATATATTTAAAATATATTTTATTGATTTTTTTACAGAGAGGAAGGGAGAGGAATAGAGAGTTAAAAACATCGATGAGAGAGAAACATCAATCAGCTGGCCTCTTGTACGCCCCCCACTGGGGATGTGCCTGCAACCAAGGTATGAGCCCTCGATTAGAATCGAACCTGGGCCCTTTCAGTCCGCAGGCTGATGCTCTATCCACTGAGCCAACCAGTTTCGGCCATGCAGTCATTTAAAAAATAATGTGACCCAGTGAAATACCACGCAGCTGAACAAAAGAAAGAAGCCTTCGTATTTGCAGCAGCACGGAGGGACCTGGGGAGTGTCACGGTGAGCAGAATCAGCCAGCTGGAGAAAGAAGTCTCCCGTCATCTCCCCGCATGTGGAATCTAATGAACAACACCAACTGATGAACAAAAACAGACCCACAGACACAGAAGCATGGAACAGACGGTCAAACCTCAGAGGGAAGGCTGCAGAGGGTGGTGGTAGGGGCGGGGGGGGATCAATCAATGAATTCATATGTGCATATGCATAACCCATGCACACAGACAACAGGGTGGTGAGGCGTGGGGGGAGGAATGGGGGCAGGATGGAAGAGGTCAATGGGGACCGAAGGGGACCTATGTAATACTTCCAACAATAAAGATGGAAATAAATTAGCCCCACCCCAAGGTATTTATTAAAAAGAATATTTTATTGATTTTCCACAGAGAGGAAGGGAGAAGGATAGAGAGCTAGAAACATCAATCAGCTGCCTCCTGCAGGCCCCCTACTGGGGATGTGCCCACAACCAAGGTACATGCCCTTGACCGGGATCGAACCTGGGACCCTTCAGTCCGCAGGCCAGTGCTCTATCCACTGAGCCAAACCAGTTTTGGTACCCCAAGGTATTTTAAACATGTCTATATCGTGGCGACTTTGTCACAGATCTGGTTGATTTCCACTGACAAAGTTCTCACTAACTAAGGAGCCTACGAGACCCCGTCTGCGTCGGTTGTAGCCCTGGGCAGCCCACCTTCAAACTCCCGGAAGCGGTGGCTGTCTGTCACTTGGCTGTACACATTCTGTGGGCATTTTTCTATTCTAGGAAGAAATCGTACAACTAATGGAAACATTCCCCTCCCCCTCAAAGTACCATAAAATCATTCTCTGAAAGTTTCTTCTTCCCATTAAGTGGCTCATCTTCGGAGAATTTTATGCAACCCCGGAGTGGCGCCTCCATGAGCGCCCAGGAAGGTCAATTAGACGTTGAAAGGACTGTCTCTAATTGTGATGGTCGCCTGGTGCGTGCGTCCAAATGGGTTCTAATGGGCATTTCAGGGCAGGCGGGTTAATGGTATCTCTAGCAAGGCAGAAGCGCTGGCCAGAGCAGGGTTAATTTATTAAAATAACTCTGCGTGGGGTTTCAAACCATTTCCATGGCCTCCGCGTCTCCTTAACTCCTATCGCGGCGTCTTTAGGTGGAGCGGCCACTGAGCGGCTGGATCGCATCCGTGGCTGTGGATGAGCTGGTGTTCTGTCCGCCCAGGTTAAAGAGGCCCTGCTTTTGCAAATGAAAAGAATCCTATCAGAGACGAGAACGCACCGAGTGAAGCTCTGCTGGAGCTTCGGTCCTGGGGAGCCCAGCTCTCTCCTTCCCCGTTGGTAACCTTGACAAAGCGAAACTCCCACGTCCCGATTTGCTGACCTCTGCCTAATCCCAGGGTCTCGCCGTGGCATTGGCCGTGATCAATAACTAATTATTAAAGCAGCAAATTCTTTCCAGGGCCCCTTGTTAAAAAATTGCTCTTGGCTGAGAGAGAAGGAAAGAAGCCGTCACTCTGACACGGTGGACAGTCTTTCAACATCCAGGGGCCATCCGATTGAATTACTGTCCTGAACTAATAGATATAAATGTGAACAGAGGAATGCTTGTTACTGCAGAATCTCATAATGTATTCTTGATGAGAAAACGCTTGGGGGGAGGGGACAAAAACCCAACACCAATGACAAAGCATTCACACACCACTTTAGAACCGGGAACGGGGGAGAACAGAAGTTGGGGCGAGGGTACAGCTGGACACACTCCGTGGCACCTTCAGACTTCTGTAGGTGCTTTGCTAACCCTCACCTGAGGACATGTTCCCAGTGATTTTTAGAGACAGTGGAAGAGAGAGGGGAAAGACAGAGAGCAACCGCGAGGAGAGAGAAGCATTGATCGGCTGCCTCCCATAGGCACCCCACCAGAGCCCAGAGCTGGGGATGGAGCCACCAAACAAGGCACATGCCCTTGACTGAAATCGAACCCGGGACCCTTCAGTCTGCAGACTGAGGCTCTACCCATTGAGCAATACTGGCTAGGGTGGGAGTTCCTTTCCGGCTAGAGTGGGAGTTCCTTTCCGGCTAGAGTGGGAGTTCCTTTTCTTAGTTGAAGAACTTGACGCATTGCAAGCTCTTCTTAACATCGAGTCTGAAAAGGGTTGAGGCGTCATGTAAAAGTGCCCCCATCGTATGAGAGGACACATGAGAACTGCTAATGCAGCGTTCTGAGCGAGTTCAAACAGGTTCTGAGATGGAAATGAAATTCCCAGATGAAAATGGATAGGGAATATTTGAGAAGGAAGGAAGGAAGGAAGGAAGGAAGGAAGGAAGGAAGGGAGGGAGGAAGGAAAAAGGAAGGAAGGGAAAACTGGAAGTGAGAAGGGAAGAAAACAGTTGGAATATGAAGTGAAAAGGACCGATGCCAATAATGAAATGGAGAAATCCACGTGGATGAGCAACATGAATGACAGCAGGGAGCACTGGGGCCAGAGGTAAACCATCAGACACACAGCAACTGCTACTCCTATGAAGCTTCATGCAACCCACCACCGAGGCCCCGCGTCCATCAGAGGCCGCCCCAGCCCAGTATGAGCTAAGACAAGAGCACACGCCCCACTGTCCCCGGTTTACACACTTCCTGTTTCTGTGCAAGCTTCCTCTGCCGAGTTTGTAATCTGCAATACCTCTCTCTCCTCGCAAAGAAAAGGTCACTGCTTGTCACTGATTTCTTTTTTTTTTTAAGCATGCTTTGAGGAAAGTAGAATGCTATTAAAAGATACATTGATTGGCTCATCATTATTAATTTATTTCAGACAGATGATTAAGTAAAGAAATAGAACAGTAAATCCTGAGGCCAGGGTGGGTACAGAACACACAGAACAGACAAACTGTTTCCTTCTTTTTTTAAAGTGTGTTCTTATTGATTTCAGAGAAGAGGGGAGAAGGAGAAAGAGATAGAAACATCAATAATGAGAGAGAATCACTGACTGGCTGCCTCCTGCACGCCCCCTACTGGGGATCAAGCCTGCAACCCAGGCATGTGCCCTGACTGGGAATGGAACTGTGACCTCTTGGTTCATAAGTTGATGCTCAATCATGAAGCCATACTGGCAAGGCCCATTGTTTTTTTTTGGGGGGGGAAAAATTATTGATTTTCTTACAGAGAGGAAGGGAGAGGGACAGAGAGTTTGAAACATTGATGAGAGAGAAACATCAATCAGCTGCCTCCTGCATACCCCCTCCTGGGGATGTGCCTGTAACTAAGGTACATGCCCTTGACCGGAATCGAACCTGGGACCCTAGAATCCGCAGGCCGACCCTCTATCCATTGAGCCAAACCAGTTAGAGCCCCACTTCTTTTTTAACAGCATATTTTGTTGTGCCTCCATGATTATCCTTCAGTGGAAGCCAGGGCTGATAAACCGCCTACATGCACACTTTCAAAGGCATTGACATAATACCCCAAGTGTAATACTTCAGAAGAAACAAAAGGAAGATTTCTAATAAAATATCTAAAAAAAATTCCCAGAAATGCTACCCAGTTCGGTGGGGGGCTTTGATGTGGTCAGCAGCTAGAACTCAGCATCTGGGCCCTGGTCACTGAATATTTGCATAAGAAAAGATGGGTTTGTTCATTGTATATTCGCTACTATTGGTATCAGAACTCTGCATGTTACACCTGCTGTAGCTAGTTGGTAATAATTTGGTTGATCTCTGTGTGTGTGCGGTTTTTTTTAAAATATATTTTTATTGATTTCAGAGAGGGAGATGGGGAGAGAGAGAGAAACAACAATGATGGGAGAATCATTGATGGGCTGCCTCCTGCACACCCCACACTGGGGATCGAGCCCACAATCTGGGCATGTGCCCTGACCTGGAATCAAATTGTGACCTCCTGGTTCATAGGTTGATGCTCAACCACTGAGCCACACCAGCTGGGCCTATTTATACTTTTCTACTCCTGCCTTTGGAAATTGTAAGTGGGATTGTTCTAGAACTTGACAGTCCTGTGAGTTCACAGTGTCTTTTTTTTTGTTGTTGTTCTTGATTCCCTGGGTTTCAGCCTGTCCCAGGGACAGGAGCCTCTCAGATTCTGCTAGAAACAGAAAGGAACTTGCTCTGCATGTGTGCAAATAGGCTGCTTGTTATTCTGAGTTACCCAGGCTCCGCTCTCCTGCAACAGACAAAAAGCAGGGCAGCCTGAAGCACTGAGTGAGGAGATCAACGGTAGCAATTAGTCATCTGACCAATGACCAATGGGTTTGACACAGCAGCTGACTTATCCATGTACACTCTCCTACTTTCCTAACTGTAGGAATGTTTCTTATTTCCTAAAAAAAAAAGTCCGGCCAGGCCAGTGTGGCTCGTGGTTGAGAGTCGACCTATGAACCAGGAGGTCACAGTTTGATTCCCGGTCAGGGCACGTGCCCGGGTTGTGGGCTCGCTCTCTGGTGTGGGGCATGCAGGAGGCAGCCGACCCATGTTTCTCTCTCATCATTGATGTTTCTGTCTCTCTCTCCCTCTCCCTTCTTCTCTGAAATCAAATATATTAAAAAAATAAAAGAATTGTCTAGTTCTGGTTGATTATAGAAATCAAAAGTGAAAGGAACTTCAGAGTGACAAAGGAAAACTGAAAAGCCTGGGCTGTTAGGCATTTGTTCAGCCGCTTAAATATGAAGGTGAAGAAGCCTGTCATTGCCTACCTGGGGGTGGCTCAGGGGTTGAGCATCAACCCAGGAGCCCAGAGGTCACAGGTTCGATTCCCAGTCAGGGTGCATGCCTGGGGTGAGGGCTTGATCCCCAGTGTATGACCTGCAGGAGGCAGCTGATCAGTGATTCTCTCTCCTCAATGATGTTTCTCTCTCTCTCACCCTCTTCCTTCCTCTCTGAAATCAATAAAAATATATTTAAAAAAACAACCAAGAAACTTATCATAACTTTTTAAAAAGTACTCATTCTCCCCCCAAATTCTTCCCACTGCATCCTCAGGGACAGCCCAGGGTGGGTGACAGGACCCTCTTAGGGTTCACCGTATATACTGATGGGCTCCTCACATTATACCTCGGCAAGTAGACAGGCTTTGCCTTGGCCCGCATTGTCGTAATTCTTTGCGAGGGGGCGGGGGGGGAGGGGAGGGAATAAACAAACTCAGAGGACAAATAGATGCAGGTAAGCCAGCCTCCCAATGGAAAACAGAACCTGCCCACTGCCGCTGCCACTTACAGGGCGACCCTGTTTGGGGCTCTGCTCCCTGCATTTAGATCTGAAAGACACGTCTCCGCTTCCCTTTGCCCTTTCTCAATCAATCCGAGGAGTCGTGGAAATAATTATGAAGCTGGATAATTATTTTTACAGAAGAGAAGGTGCTTGCCTTGCCCATTTGCATCTCAGGGCTGTGCATTCCTTCCCGGAATATTAATCAGCCCCATCACTTGTCTGAAGGCGCGGGGTCAACCGGGGAGACCTCAGGAGTGTGGGCATTTGCGATGTAAAGAAAACCTTCCGGGAGATGTAAAATAATGAATGCCATGCCGGGGTGGGGAGTGCTGGTGGTACCTTACCTATCATTCAACGAAGAGGAGGAGACCCGGGAGGCCCCGCCCTCGGCCACCTACTCCAAATTAATAGTCCTCAACGTGGGAATGGCTCTGTGGTGGGGGTGGGAGTAGAGAGAGGACTACGTTTTATCAGGATTCGGGAGTTTCCCAGGAGTCCTTACCACCTCGGATATTTTCTCCTTCTCACATCAGCCATCATCAGGGGGTGGGGAGGGAGGATATTTTTCTCGCTGTTATAATTTTTGCCTTCACCCACAGGAGCTGCCGGGGGACTGTTTCCTCTCCCAGCTCAGTGGAGGGTGGTCCCTGTATCGGTGAGGACTCTTATTTTTGGAACCTTTTGTCTTGAATTGGGCTGTGACTCAGTCTTTGTGGCCAGACTGCAAGGCGCACCCCGGCCTGACCTGATAGGAAGCAAGGCCTCCTTCCCTTTGGAAAATCTAAAATGACAAACAACAAAAAAGTGCAATTGCTGCAAAAATCTGGCATGAGACCCAGGGTCTAAGACAGGCTCCGTATTTATTTAGGCTGCCTGAGGCCCAGGGTTTTCTATCTTTGGCTTCCTCCAAGGTCTCAGGTTCAGGACCACGACACATGGACAGCAGCCACAGCGATGCTGTCTTGGCCTTAAGGTTACCTGCTGGGTCATGGCCTGAGGCAAATTGTGGAGTAGGGACTAGTGTGCTTAGAAAGTTGTCATGTTTTCACCTGGGTCCTCTCATTTTATCTTTAAAAAATTCTTCCTGATATGTTTTTATTGATTTCAGAGAGGAAGAGGAAGATAGAAACATTAATGCTGAGAGAGAATTATGGATCGGCTGCCTCATGTAGCCCTACACTGGGGATCGAGCCCGTAATCTGGGCATGTGTCCTGATTGGGAATAAAACTGTGACCTCTTGGTTCACAATTCAATGTTCTACCACTGAGCCACATCAGTTGGGCTGATCCACTCTTTTTTAAAAATATATATTTTTAGTGATTTCAGAGAGGAAGGAAGAAGGGGAGAGAAAGAAATAGATAGATAGATAGATAGATAGATAGATAGATAGACAGACAGATAGGTAGAGAAACATCAATGATGAGAGAGAATCATTGATTGGCTGCCTCCTGCACACCCCTACTGGGGACTGAGCCTGAAACCCAGGCATGTGCTCTCAGCCGGAATCGAACCTGGGACCCTTTAGCCCACAGGCTGATGCTCTATCCACTGAGCCAAACAAGAAAGGACTGTTTTATGCTTATTCACTATTGGTACAAAGCCAATTTTGAACCAAGACAATAGGTCTTCAGATTCATGCTCTTAATCACAGCAATGCGCCGCCTAAGAGAATAGCCAGAAGTCTTAGGCAGATATAGCTGGCCTCAAATAGATATAAATATTTTCAGAGCCCTAACTGGTTTGTCTCAGTAGATAGAGTGTTAGCCTGCAAACTGCAGGGTCTCGGGTTTGAGTCCGGTCAGGGGCATGTACCTTGGTTGCAAGCACATCACCAGTAGGAGGTGTGCAGGAAGCAGCTGATCGATGTTTCTCTCTCATCGATGTTTCTATCTCTCTATCCCTCTCCCTTCCTCTCTGTAAAAAATCAATAACATATATTAAAAAATTTTTTTCAGAGAGAGCAAGTCTGACACATTCCTAATAGGATGACTTAGATCAAATTGATCCCCTTAATGATGAGATATATCATTAATGGTATTCTATTTCTATAAAATACATTTTTATTGATTTCAGAGAGGAAGAGAGAGATAGAAACATCAGTGATGAGATAGAATCATTGATCAGCTGCCTCCTGGCAACTGAGCCAGCAACCCGGGCATGTGTCCTTTGACCGGAATTAAACCTTTGACCCTTCAGGCTGCAGGCCAAAGCTCTATCCACTGAGCCAGACTGGCGAGGGCTGCAAATGGTATTCTCCCCCTTGATTTTGATGAATGAGGAGCTGAGGCTCAGAGACATTCAGAGCCCGCCTCTGTCCTCTCAGCCATTTAGCGGGACACCTAAGGCCAGAGGCCTGCCATCCAGCCGGTGGCCCCAGCTCACCGGAGACACCTGCAAATTAAAAGCCATCACGCAGGAGACAAGACAAGCGTCTAGACTCTTAATCCTGCACCCTTTCTGCCATTCTCATGCTTTCCTGCTTTGCAGGGAAAAATGATCACTCGTCTGAGCCAACTGGTTGTTTCTTCTGGGAAAAAAAGTGTCATTTTTGATCATCAGAGGGAAGCAGGGGAGGGTGGGTGGGAAGAGATCAACTAATGAACCTGTGTGCATATATGCGTAACCTGTGGACACAGATAGTGGTGTGGTGAGGGGAGGGGGGAGGGGACGGAAGCCGGCTGGAAGAGGCTTATGGGGGAAAGGAGGACCTATGGAATAATTTCAATGATAAAGTCAACTCTATTTGTCTAAGACTTCTGTTTGAAATACTTTTATCAATAACGATAAAGTGTAATAAACAACACCTATATGTTTCAAAGAAGTATATATACACTGAGTGGCCAGATTATTATGATCTCTAAATGAATAGTAATCTGGCCATTCAGTGTATGAGTGTGCGTGTGTGCGTGTGTGCATGTGTGTGTGTGTGTGTGTGTGTGTGTGTGTGTATGTGTGGCCCGGTGCATGAATTCATGCATGGGCAGTTGGCTGGCCTGGTCAAGGGGACAATTTGCATATTAGCCTTTTATTATATAGAACGGTGGTCAGCAAACTCATTAGTCAACAGAGCCAAATATCAACAGTACAACAATGGAAATTTCTTTTGAGAGCCACATTTTTTTTAAACTTAAACTTCTTCTAATACCACTTCTTCAAAATAGACTGGCCCAGGCCATGGTATTTTGTGGAAGAGCCACACTCAAGGGGCGAAAGAGCCACATGTGGCTCGCAAGCCGCTGTTTGCCGACCAATGATATAGGATATACACTGAGTGGCCAGATTATTATGCATTCAGAGATCAAAATAATCTGGCCACTCAGTGTATGGTGGTAAAGAGTTAAACAACAAAAAAAGCATGAATTAAAAAGAAAAAATCCGACCATCCATATAGGGCCTTCTCATTGATATCAGTTGCAACAAGTCTAAAGCCTGACCTCATTACAAGAGTTTAATTGCATTGTTACACAGCCTCTCTTCTCCTCTCTGGCCTCTTTCTCTTTATGACAGCTTCAGAAAGGGATTTCAGCTCAAGGTCAAAGGAAATTAATTACCGCTTTCTTAATCTGGGCTCATCAACATTTAGAAAACTTCAGGCTTTCTACCAATGTATCCCAGTCGCCTCTTCCTACCGACCCAAACTTATAGAAGTAACCCCTCAGACCTTTGCAAAAAAAAAATTCCACAAAAGCCCTCAAACAGCACATATTTAATAAGGTGGTCAAGTCCCCAGAAAGCACCAGAACAGAAATTCCTGCCATTTAGCAAAAATAGCAATGCTTTAAAAGTTGAGAATTATCTTACACAGAAAATCACATCCCATAATTACACCGAAGGCTATTCCTGGGATGTTAATAATGACTGGCATGGCCCAGTGGTTGAGAATCAACTTAGGAACCAAGAGATCATGGTTCGATTCCTGCTCAGGCACATGTCCAGGTTGTGGGCTCGATCCCCAGTAGGGAGCATGTATGAAGTAGCTGAACAATGATTCCTTCCCATCATTGATGTTTCTCTCTCTCCCTCCTTCCCTCTCCCTTCCTCTCAAAAATCAATAAAAATATACTTTAAAAATGATATTGATCTAGTAATGCAATCGGAAGAAGCGTTGAAGAGAAAAGACCCACAGTGTGTCTCTGCCTAGTGATGGGTAGTAGAAGGCTGCAGCTGCAGATTTAAACCTGGCTTTCCGGGCAGCACCTCTGTATGTTGTTGGCTTAAGCCTCAGGAGGAAGTGATTCTTTTCATTACTGCAGTAACATTCTTTTTTAAAAATATATATTTTATTGATTTTTCACAGAGAGGAAGGGAGAGGGATAAAGTTAGAAACATCAATGAGAGAGAAACATCAATCAGCTGCCTCCTGCACGTCCCCTTACTGGGGATGTGCCCACAACCAAGGTACATGCCCTTGACCAGAATCGAACCCGGGACCCTTCAATCTGCGGGCTGACACTCTATCCACTGAGCCAAACCAGTTTTGGCTGCATTAACATTCTAAAATGCCCCTTCCTGCCCTTTCTCTTGTCCTTGTTTGCCAGGGAGATGCCAAATCCCGACACACACACCTGCCTCAATGATCAAAGTTCAGGTGCTAATGTCAGTCAGAACAACCAGGAACAATGGTGTGGCCCTCAGGATAAAGCCTGAGTACAGGGAAGGCGGCTGACCTGTGGAGTGGTGCAGCCAACTGAACATGTAGCGGCGTAGTGATAGCACAGGCTGGAGGAAAGTAGGTAACAGATCACTGCATTTGCAGAAGCCACAGAATCTTCTATTCCATTCTCAGCTCCATCAATACCTTGAAGTATTAGGATAAAGTGTGGAAATGACGGAGGAGGGTGCAAAGGAATCATTTAAATCTTTGAAATTCTGGAGCGGTTAAGATGGATCAATGAACTTTAAGTCTGATTTGTCCAGAATAGAGATGCAAATTCTATGGCACCAGTCCTCGTCCCTCTTCCACCCTTTGCTGGTCTACCCATGCCAAGGCTGTCTTAAACACCTGGATGGCAGCCCCTCTGAAACCGCTCTTTCTCAGATCCTAAGCAGCTGTTGGCATAGTGGCACTAAGCTAACTCATGGGCAGAAAGTCCAGCCCAGCCTTAATTCACCACACTAATTACCAGCCTAAAGTCAATACCTTAAGATTCTCATCCATGGAACCAAAATATGAAACAAGATGGATTGATTTGGAGGTTGAGTTTTATGGTGATACATGGAGAAATCTTTTTTTTTTTTTTCGTAAAAAATAAAAATCAGTTTCTACAATGAAATGAGTAGATTCTGAACTAGGATAATTTTTTTTTTAAAAAGAATGAATTAAATGTTGGATAAAGACTTCCTCTGGGGCAATTCTTGTTAGCCAGGCTGATGATTGTGGGTCATTTTATTTCCGCTGTCATCATTATTATCACTAATTCTGTACTAGATAAGGAATCTGAACCCCAGAGAGGTCACTACCCCCTCAACGCCACACCTCCAGTAAGAACGAGAGCTGGATCTCTGAAGGTAGCCACTCAGAAAAGCTCACAGTTATGAACCAAAATGTTGGTGCATTAGGATGAGGTTATTAGCGTGTCAGGAGAGGAGTAAAACTGTAGAGCAGACTCGAATTTCCTGGACCTAAAAGAAAACAATCACCAGAAACGTGTTAAACACACTGGAGAGCAAGTTCAAGTCTTTCAGTCGTGGTTGCTTAGGTGGACGTCCTTGCAACTCTTCTATTTCTTGAGTTGCTAAGAAATAATCAAAAGCTTGGCCCGGCTGGCGTGGCTCCATGGTTGAGTGCTGACCTATGAACCGGGAGGTGGTGGTTTGATTCCCCGTCAGGGCACAGGCCTGGGTTATGGGTTTGATCCCTAGTGTGGGCTGTGCGGGAGGCAGCCGATCCATGATTCTCTGTCATCATTGATGATTCTATCTCTCGCTCCCTTTCCCTTCCTCTCTGAAGTCAATAAAAATATATTATATTAAAACAAAACAAACAAAAAGAATCCTTGTATAGGTCACATTGAGCAGTGGCATGAACACAGGAGAAGGAAGTGAGGTAGGAAAGGAAAGGGAAGAATAGGTGGTTCAAACTCAGAGAAGTGTTAGTCCCATAATCTTACCGCATTTCCCCTTCCACGACTCAGCCACCCCTGCCACACTCCCCTGCCAGCGGGGGTCACTGCCAATCACTCCCTGGTTCCCAGGCCTCTGTGCTCTCTTCTCTGGAAGCCTGAATCACCCTTTCCCTTTGCCTAGGGTCACCCTTCATCTGGGAACCCCTCCGTGACATCCTAGGGTCTCTATCTTCGGGACTTTGGGGGCTGGTCATAGAAGACCGGGTCTTTCAGTTGGAATTCGAATAGCAGAAGCTCAGATTTGGAGATCTGCCAAAAAAGACATTCCTTGGGTGCTAAGCAGACTGAACCGAGGTCTTGATGTGAGAAAAAAAAATCTGATACTTGGAGAATAAAAAGCAGCCCTACTCAGAGGCTGAGCGGAAGAGCAGATTGGGAAATGAGGGGTCTTCCAAGTGGTTGACTCAAAAGGCGTGGGAAACTACACGGAAAGCCACTGATGACATCTCTGGGAGGCAGGTTTCCAATGCCTGGCACATAGTAGGTGCTCAAGTAATATCTTGTTGACATAATGAGTGCACTGCCCAGAGCAAAAGGATGAAGTGATTTCGAGGTATCACAGATTGCCCACCAATGTATTAGCGTGAGGTCACGTGGTAAACATGGAAACAGAACATGCTCAATTCCAAGACCTCACTCCACACCTTGCTTTCTGGGAGTGTACAGACATGACCTTGGGCCCTTGCACAGTGCTTTCTTTTTAAAATTTTTTTCTAAATTTTGAATTTTTGTTAATACTCACTCGAGGATATTTTTCCATTGAGTTTTGGAGTGGAAGAGAAAGGGAGAGAGAAAGAGAAACATTGATGTGAGAGAAACAGATCGATTGGTTGCCTCCTGCATAAGCCCTGACCAGGGCTCAGGCCAGGGAGGAGCCTGCAACTGAGTAAGTGCCCTTGACTGGAATTGAACCCGGGACCCTTTGGTCTGCAGGCTGTTGCTCTTTCCACTGAGCCACACCGGCTAGGGCCAGAGTGCTTTCTTATATCTAACCTATATCCACCGATAGGAACTGTCTTCCTTGGGGCTGTGCGGGGTATTTCTTAAGACAACAATGAGAAGTATAAGCCCAACATCTTAGAAGTATTCACATATCGCCCTGGTGGGTGTGGCTCAGTGGATAGAGTGTCAGCCTGGGGACTAAAGGGTCCTGGGTTTGATTCCTGCCAAGAGCACATGTCCAGGTTACAGGCTCAATCTCCAGGAGGGGGTGTGCATGAGGCAGCCGATCAATGAATCTCTCTCATTATTGATGCTTCTATCTCTCTCTCCCTCTCCCTTCCTCTCTGAAATCAATAAAAATATATTTTAAAAAAAGAAGTTTCCACATATCCATGAACGCCTAGCAAGCAGAGGCCTTATCTTTATTCAGAAGAAGCGGGCACTCTGAAGGCTCAGAAATATATACACACACACACACACACACACACACATAAAAATTGGGTTCTGAAATGGTCATTTTTCCCCCTCCCCTCAGCTCTGCCATTATAACGATCAGCCAAGCTTCGGGAAGGTAAATACTTTTGGAAAATAAGTGGAAATTTGCCGCAAATCAGTCCCTTTTGTGCATGGCCGCGGGAGCATGTTGAAATGTTTGGACACTAATACCCATTCATTTTCTTGGCTCCATAAATAAAAGCCGCCCGCTCCGTGGCGGCCGCCAAATGGCATTCTTCGGGGCCCAGCGGGGGCCCCCTTCTTATTACCGCCGCAGGAGGCAGGACAGGCCCCAAATAGCAAGACAACTAAATCAAGACATTTTCAATGTCGGACAAAATGACTGTGTTTTAGAAAGAACCCAAAGGTTGGGAGAAATTGGCCAGCTTTTGTGCCGGGTGTAATACCTCTGTTAAAGGAGTTCAGCGGGAAAAGGGAATCTTTCAGAGATGGATCAGCATACTTGTGAATATCATTGAAAATCTCGGGAGAGCTTATGG
>PVJN01053141.1:0-13832 GCA_004026805.1 Lasiurus borealis | reverse complement strand
CACACACACACACACACACACACCACCATGCTGTAAATCAGAGGCACACACACACACACACACACCGGGGGCTCCGTTTGTTCACTGGAGCGTTCCACAGCTCAGGAAGACTTTTGCTCACGAGGTCAGGGTGTGTGGTAAAAGGTGTCACCGGGACAGCCTGGTGGGCCAGACTAGGTGTGGGGAGGGCGCGAGCCTCGTGCCCCTGGTGCTCCACTCCGCACTGGCACCTCTGCTCTTCCCCCGACCGGCAGGGGGACTCTGAGCAAGTCCTGTGTGTGACCGCGGAGAGGACCGGGCGCCGAGGGCTGGAGGACCACCTGACACAGTACCCATGTGGGCACCGCATCGCTGCCGTGGCCAGCTGTGTCCTTGGGCTGCCCCACCCTGTGTGCGCTTTCCCCACACACAGTCCTGTGTCCCGGGTGCGGTACTGCTGCAGTTACCCCAAAGCTTCTCGCCTGGCTCTAGAGCAGGGCCCGCCCGATGGCATCCAGCCACCTGCTGGGAGAATTTCTAAGAAATCCTTCCCCCTCAGAGCCCCTGCTGGGGGAGAGATGAGAGCTGAGGCCCAGGGGGGGCTGAGGAGTGGGGGCAGGGAAGGAGCCTGGGGCCTCAGGAAACAGCAGGTGGGCAGAGCTGGGCCTGCACCCCGGGTTTCTCCCTCAGCCCCGGAGGCTCTGGTTTGGCTCGCCCACTCCTTGTAAGACAGCCTTTTCCCCGGCCCCGGGCTGCTGGAGGCCGGAGGAGGAGAGCAGAGGACGGAGCCAGCGTGCAGGAGGCGTGGGTTCTCCGGAATGAAATCCAGGCAGATCCGCCCCGGGGGTGGAGCCACCCGCCCCTGCGGCTCCGCTTCCGCAGAGTTCTCGCCTCGGAGCCATGACATCCTTCAGCTCCGCTCCCCGGCCTCCCCGGCCTTACTGTCTGCGCAGGACAGAGCGGGGCGACCCCAGACCAAAACCGGCTTTCTGTCTCAGCTCCCGCTAAGATTCCCCCGAGAAACTCTTCCCAGGTCAGAAGGTCCAACGACCCCCAGTCATCACAGTCAGATGCTCCCGGGAGGTGGCGGGGGTGCCGGGGGGGCCGGCCACGCTTCATGTTGTGACTGGGCCTGACAGACCAGGCAGAGGGGAGAGAAGGCCCGAGAGCCCCCACGGCAAGTCGTAGGCCGTCTGCTCAGACCCCCCCGGGCCTGGGCCCGGGGACACACCCAGTGGGCTGGGCGGGGCGGGGCACTGGGGTGCATGTCCCAGCACCCGGACTTCTGAGGCAGGACTGGTCTGCGGGACAGTGGCGTTAAGTTCATTCACAGGCGTGAAGTCGGGCGCCGCCCGGCTGTTGCAGATAGGCCGTCTGACCTTGCACGGGCCTCTCAAGCCTCAGTTTCCCGTCTGTAACACCGCGTGACGTTACCTCCAGGGAGGGAGGTCCGGGTGTCCGCAGAGCGCAGCTTGCCAGCGAGAGCCCTGAAGACGCGCCGACCAGGCTCCTGCGCCGGGAAATGAGGGGTTTGGGCCTCCGGTGTGCAGGCTTGGGGCGCCGTGTGGATGTCCTCCAGAGGCCTGAGCTGGGCCCGGGGTTCGATGCGGGGGCCTCCGGGTGCTGAGGCAGGTGTTGGGGGCTGGGGAGGACGCCCCTTCGTTTCCAGTTTGGGGTTGAAGGCAGTGGATTTCACACTGGCCAGGTTGAGGAGTTCTGAGGGGCCTCTCCCGGATGCAGCTGGAGAGCCCCCTCTGTTTGACCGCGGGGGCTCTGGGCTCGGAGGAAAAGAAAAAGGGGCGCACCTGGCAGCTTAGTGGCATGCACGTGGGGTGATTAACACACGCGGTGAGGCACCTATTCTTCAGCCTCGGGACCCAGCAGCGCAGGCTGCCTCAGTGGGCGTGCCTGTGATAACGCCGTGGCTGTATTTCAGGAGGTGGCTGTCCTGAGACTGGGTGGTGAGTGTCTCCCACCTTCTCCTGGGCCCCTGTGCGAACCCCCCTCCAGGCCAGCGGCCGTGCGAGCGAGGGGAGGCCCAGGCAGGGCTCCTGCCTAGACAGCCGCTGCCTCCCCGGTTCGCCTCGGAGGTCAGCGTCGGGCTGAATTCTGCTTCTCAGGAGCCTTTTCTGAACTTGCTTCTGAAGATGAAGACATTCTGGGCTCAGCCCCTCGGCTACAGGAAGGAGGCCCAGCTCAGCGCCGCCCCTACCGGCCTCTGCTCCTGACTGCCCTCTGCTGGCCGCTCTGAGTGCCTGGTGGGCTGGGGCTGGCGCAGCTTCCGCTCAGATCCACCGAGGCTCAGACACAGGGCACGGGCCACTTAGGGTGCCCCCTGCCGCCGTCCCTCTCCTCTCCCCCCACCATCAAGCCCGGCCCTGGCTCGCAGAGCCTGGTCCTCCGTGAAGCCTTTGCAGCCACGTGACAGGACCCGCCCCCGCACCCCTGGAGCCTTCCCTGTGCCCCATCATGCCAGCTGGCACCACGTGGCTGCCCTCTTCTCCCAGCACTGGACTCGGTCAGGGCCCGGGTCCTTGGAACCAACGCTCTGTCGAGCCTGGGAGCTATGGGCACATCCACAGGCTGGACACCTCCGCCCTTGCCTTCCCCCCAAGGGTCGTTCCCCCAAAGGGTCGGAGCAGGACCCTGCCTGGCGGCCTCTCTCCCCTCTTCAGCCTGGCCTCCCCGCTGGCACTTCCGGTGTGACCTCTGTAAATAACAAGGTCACTCCCAGCACGCCCTTCGCAGGCGGGCTCTCGCTCACTGCAGTGTCCCCCTCCCCCCCCCACACACACACCCCTCACTTGGTGCTAGCCATGCCCGACAGGGTCATGCTCCCTGCTCTAGGCGCCCTGCCCTCTGCTGCCCACCTGCCCTCACTCTGAACACTGGGTCGGACTCAGGATTTGCTTCCCAGACTGTGAGCCCTCACGGGCAGGCGCCCTGAAGAAGGAGGGCATTGCGTCCGAAGTGTGCAGTGATTGGGGGGCTCGCCATGTGCTCCCGCGTCGGTTCTGTGTGTTCCCAGCCCGGCGCTTCCTGCCGTCACACCCTCTTCCGAAGACCAAGGCGACGTTCCCGAAGCAGCGGCGCTCCAAGCTGAACTGGGCGCAAGGCGAGGGGTGCTCTCTGTGATTGAGGGAATGACACATGGAATTGTCTCACACAGAAATCGCACCCGTCCCCTTGGCCCAACTCGCACCGCCCCTGACGACGCAGCGCGCCTGCCCGGCCAGCGGCCCCGAGGTGTGTGTACATCAGACGCGACCTCGGAGCTGGGTTCGAGGAGAGCTTGTGCGGTTGTGCCCTCGGACAGGTCACTTCTCCCAGAAACCCTGTTTCCCCCTCTGTGCCTGGGTTCGTCAGACCTACGTCCCGGGCTGTGGTGAGCGTGGCAGACGATGATGCGTGCGAAGGTCCTTTGTCGGCTGTAAATGGCTGCGGCTGCTAGAAGTGACGCTTTTCTTTACCGTTTGAAAAGCCAACCAGACCAGCTCCTGGGCGATGCTGCGGCCTGTGCTGGGGGCCCGGGGTGAGGACAGCGGGGCTGGGCCTGAGCCTGCAGGATGAGGGCAGGTGGGGAGGCCCGGGTGGGGAGGAGGATGCTGGTGGAACAAGCAGATCCTGGGGGTTTGGGGGTCCCAGAAGAGGCTCTGCCGGACCCTTGGGGTCTCCCTCTGCACATGGGTGGGACTTTGTCTCCCTCCTGGGGGCTCCTAACTTCTGAACACCCTGCCGCCGCCATTGCCTTCTCTAAAGCTGCTGGCGTGTCTGCCCTTCCCTTCCGGAGAAGGACCTCCCGCCACCGCCCTGGCACTCTCTCCCTGGCACTCAGGAAGGTGTCCTTGGGGCCTTTGGTTTTCCAGAGGTGAGCCTGGGCACCGTGCCCGGTCAGGCCGTGAGAGAGCAAGTGGTTCCCACAGAAGCCGCCCCGCCAGGCCTGCCTGGCGAGCCTTGGGTTGGGCACAGGGAGCAGCTCTGGGCAACTCAGATGACTGACAAAACGACCCAGACTCAGGCAGATGGCAGGGTGCCAGCCCCGGCTCCAGGCCATGGCACACAGCAGCTGTGAAAGCGGGAGCCAGCGTTTCATCACCCCGAGCCTTGGTTTCCTCATCTTCAAAACGAGCCTCATGGCCACCTACAAAGCTGTGAGGCCGAGAGGATACAAGAGACAGGAACGTGGTGTCTAAGCGGTCAGCACGGAAAAAGCCGGCTACTGCCGGAGCGCCCAGGCCGAGACACTTTCCTAGCCTCTCACCCCTCTGCACAGCGAGTCATGACCCGGGGAGGGGGGCAAGCTCGAAGCGGTGCCACCCTCAGGGCCAACTCCCAGGCTCCTTAAGAAAAGGAACGGGTCTTGCACTGGTGAGTATGGCTCGGTTGGTTGGAGCAGCGCCCCATGCATTAAAAGGTTGCTAGATCGATTCCCGGTCAGGCTACGTACCCAGCAGCCCACCTTTCTTCTGACTGGGGTGTGTGTGGCCTCAAGTGACCCCCAGACTCCTGAGCCCCTGAAAGTCTTGTGTCATAAAAATGCATGCAGATTTTACTTTCTACTCTCTGAATATTTCCCTGTTTGGAACCATGGACCATTCAGTGTAGAAGGGTGGTCCGCGTTCTCCCTGTTTCTCCACGTACCCCCAAAGCACCCCAGCTGTTGGGGTGCCCACCCCTGAGTTGGAAGTTGCAGTTCAGGAGTAGCGTCAGGGAGTGCACGAGCCTCTGGCAGAGCAGGCGTGGCCAGCCTCATTAACAGCGTGTTCTTGGAGACCTGTTCTAGAAATACCTTCCCTCCATTCGAGTAGAAATGGAAGAAACATACATTTCCTGAACAAGCTCAGAGGCTCATGGTTGGAGAAAGGGCCCCGTGGTTCTCTCAGCCAAGACTCTCATCTTAGAGATGGAGAAACTGGCTCGGAACGTCGGACCCCAGAGAATCGGGTTCAAACCCAGCCAGCCGCCTGGTTTCAGTGGCACTGGTTCTCCTGACCCCTTTGGCACCCCCTGATGTGGAAATGTCAGGACTCCCCTCCGGGCGTCCAGCTCCGCCAGGGTCTGAGCCCTGCTGGCTGGCACTGCCCACTTGGAGGGCAGGAGCGCCTGTGATCCCATCCAGCACAGCTTCTCTGGCGGGGCCTGGTGGAGGACTAACACCGGGATCTGCCGAGCCCCCTCCCAGATCTAGTAACAGCCTTCAGTGTCTCCAGCGCCTTCCTCCCGACATGTCCCTAGGCCGCTCCTGGAAGCCAAGTGGCCCGTTGCGGGCGGGCAGGTCTCAAGTTGGATGTCTGCCTGCTGGGCACTGCACTGAGGCCTCTCCTGTGGGAGTTTTCACAACAGAACCCATGGGAGAGGGGGCCCCGCAGAGACAGGGGGCGCTATTGTGACAGCAGGGATTAAGGCTGCAGGCCCGGGTCTGCTTCCGGCCACATCTCCCACTAACTGGATGCAGGCCACCGTTTCATCTCTCTGGGCACCCGTGGCCCGGGAGGGTGATGATGGCCACTGCTGGCCTCTTGGTGCGGTGTGTGATGAGAATGTCGTAGACAGCGTTTCCTAGGAAATGCTAACCACTCAGAGCTACTAGCAGGGAGAGACGGGTATGGTCGAGTTGCACTGTACCCACTCTAGGCTGATCAGCGTGCCTGGACCCCCACACCAGGACAAGCGGTGCTTTGGTTAATTTTCAGACCAGAAGCAGAGCGAGAGGTTCAGTGCCTGCCCCCGGTCCTGGAGGAACTGACAGCACAGGGCTCCATTGAGCTCTGAGTGGCTGCCAGCCCCGGGCTCAGCACAGCGCCTGGAGCCTGGGGAGCCGTCAGTGGTGGTGGGCGCCGCTGCTGCCAGCATCTGATGCTTCCTCTCCAGCACCGCCCAGCGGGGAGAGTGACCCCTGCCGAGGGGCAGAGCCCATTAGCGTCCATGTGCTGATTGTCCGGGGAAGTGATTGCACAGGCAGGGCCGTGTGAGCCCTGAGCCTGGAGGGGAGGTGCCCGCCTTCCGATGGCCTTCCTGGGCAGTGAGTGGGGCTCCCCAAGTCCCTTGAAGTCCAGTGTTGTGCCTTACACACTCATTCTGTTTTGCACTTCAGTCCAGGGAGGTCAAGAGGGAGCAGTCAGCATCCGCAGGGAAGACTAAGATCGCTAGTGGGGACACAGCGCTGGAGGAGGCAGAGGGGTGCGGGGGGTGGGGTGTGCTGGGCCAGGTAAGTCAGAGTGTAGGAGGCCTCAGGTCCCAACGCAGGATTTCCCAAGGGAATCAGCGGGAACCACTGCTTTCCTGGCTGGAGAACAGCATGGAGGAGCTCAGCTTTCTGTCTCACGGGAAAGCAGGGGCTCAAAGGCACAAGCCTGGGGCAGAGAGACTAGGTGGGGGCTGTTGGCAGACCCCCAGGAGGGGGGCATGCGTCGGGGATCGAGGCAGGGCAGCGAAGGCGGCCTGGAAGACAGGCTGTGGGAGAACCAGCGTTTTCTGCTGTCCTGGCCCCTCTGGGACCAGTGGAGGCGGAGAGCGGGAGAAACTGCTGGGAAGCAGCCGTTGCTCTTGTGAGACAAGACAGGAGAGCTGGAGGCGATGCCGAGTTTGGCACGTCCCACCGACGTTCCCTGTGCTCTGTGCCAGGCCCCGAGCAGGGTGCTGGCGCCCAGAGCAGGGGAGGCCGAGCTTCCTCTCCAGGAGCTCCTGGTTCAGGGGGGTGAGCAGCTCCGTGTGGGCAGTGGGTGCAATCCTCATCCAGAGCAGGGGGGTGGAGAGGACCCGGGAGTGCTCCAGAGGACAGAAGTCCAGCCTGGACCTGAGTCACCCCTGTGGGTTCGCCAGTTAGGGAAGCACGGATGAGCTTCCTGCAGGGCTGGTGACAGCGAGGCTTGCTGGCAGGTGGAGGGACCCGCTTCCTGTAGGCCCTGGGGCTGGCCAGGCTGGTAATGGAACAGGCAGGGCTGGCGGGCGCGGTGAGGATGGCAGCGGTTCACTGGGAGGAAAGGCGGCCACGGGCCGCCCAGCAGCGATGCGCGAGGTGGAAGATGGCCCAGCGGGACAGCCGGTTCTTCCTTTGGCCCGTCACCTGCTCCCTTTGGCTCCGCGCCCACCGGTCTCATCCCATCGCCCACAGGGGACCGGCGGGAGCGGCAGGTTTCCCCTGGCAGACCCTCCCCCGGGCCCCCCCTCCCTGGAATCGGGTAGACAGGAGGGTTCTGATAGGTTAGCTGGGAAGCCGCATTAAAGATTGAAGCGGGAAGCCCATCTGACGGGCGCCCGAGGATCGGTTTCCCACTGCAGGAGCCAGGCAGCTGAGGAAGGAGAGGTAAGTGGCCGGGATGCGAGGAGCGCGCCTCCCGCACTGCGCCCAGGGGCCTGCCCGTAATGGTCAGCAGGGAGTGGACCTTCCACTGCTTCTGCTTCTGCCACTGCGACTGCACCGTGCTTTGCAGAGTGAACTGTAGGTGACGGGCGCCCCCTCCTTCCTGCTCCCCGGGGCCCTCCTTCCGCCCCAGTGTTGGGGGTCGGGATGGGCGTGAGGGGAGGGTCACGCACTCTGGACCTGGGGGCCAAGTACCTGCCATTGACCCAGAGCGGGCTGGGATGCTGTGTACTCACGGGCCTTGCAGGAGGGTGGTAGAAACAGCAGCCTGCAGACTGGGCGTCGGGACAGGTGGGCACTTGTCCCAGCAGGTGGCCTGGGGCCAGTCACTCGCCCTGTCCGAGCCTCAGTTTCCCCATCTCTAAGTAGGTCTGAGAGGCCCTGCCCTGGATAATTGAGCAAATTAATCAAAAAACCGAGGCGCAGGGGCTTTGTCGCACAGCCAGGGTGTGGCAGGTTCTTAGCGCCCTTCGTTGTGTGTGACATTCTTTTAGAGGCTGCGGTGTGTCCTGAAATGAGCTGCCTGGGAAAGGGAGAGACACTGTCTTACTAGGAAGCTCGCTGGCCTGACACAGCCTGAGGGGACCATGCAGGCTGGTGGCCGTGTCCCGGCCTAGAAGCTGGTGGCCTGGGTCCCAGCCGCTCCCCGGCGTTAGGATGTGGTCCTCCCTCAGGACCCTCTGTGCAGGCCGAGGTTCGGGGAGGGAGGCTGCTCGCCGGCCCTGGGGTGGCCCAGCGGCCTCCTGCCGCCCTGGTCCCAGGGGAAGGACTTTCCTCCCCCCCCAGGTAGGCGCTCTGGCTGTGGCCTGGGCTTTCGTCCCTCCGCACTGAGTCTCTGCCTCTGCACCTGCTGAGCTCCCAGGCCCACAGGTCATGCGGACACAGCTGTAGCCATCCGTCACCCTGGGGTGGCACGGACATTGGTGGCCGGGGGGGGGGGTGGAATGTGGGGGGAGATCTCCTGGAGGGTTGCAGTGGGCGATGTAGCAGCTGATTCTGCTGGCCTGCGCTAACCAGGCTGCTTCCACTCCCGCCACTGCGAGCCTGCACTCAGTGGCTCAGAGTCAGCACCGGGCAGAGAGGGCGCTGGAACACCCCGGTGACCAAACAAGCGGGAAACTGGTGCTCGACCAGGGAGGGGGTCGGAGTTTGTCTACTGCTGACCTGGGGGGGGAGGGGTGCTGGGCTGGGGGAAGTGTACTGGGTTGGACACAGCCCTGGACTGGGTGGCATTCGTCCTGGGCACAGGTCCCAGCTCTGCCACCCATTCCTGTGTGGCCTTGGCAAGGTGACTCTGATGCGTAGGCCCGGATCACAGGCTCCTTTCCCACATGGTCACTTGCTGGCTAGCCGGAACCCGGAAAGCAGCAAAGACCTGCTGGGGAGATGTGCTGCCTCCCCATGTCACAGTGTGGCTTCAGTCAGGCCAAGATGGAGGGGCCTTCTTGGTAAAGGAACGGAGCCAGCCCGAGAGATGGCGGAGGGGGGAGGGGAGCCGCAGGGCTTGGGCCTCTGCCCAGCCCCGACCAGGTGGCTGTCGTGTGCTGGCCAGGAATCCCATGGAGCCTCGCGGAGCAGGTGCTGGATCCTTTGTCTGGGAACCCCTGCGAGCTCAGGTTCCGTCCCTTCAGGAGGCCCCGGGGGTGCCTTTCCTGTGGAGGCTAACTCGAAACCTGGCCATCCCTGTCCCCGAGGAGCGGGGGCGGGTCCCCGCCTCATACATGTTAATGGGCAGGCAGCAGGACGGCCTTCCTCAGGAGGAGTGTCGGGCTGTGCCTGCGCCAGCCAGTCTTCCAGGGCGGGGCTCCCGGGGGCCCTTCCCTCGGTGGGACCCTGCCGTTTGCCTGTTGTATAAGGCAGCGCATCCTTCACTTGCCTCGTGTGGAAGTTGAAAGAGAAAAGCAATCCCACAATCCAGAGACAGCCCCTCTTCCCATTCTGGTACATTCTCTTCTTTGTCCCTTCACCCTGGCGAGGTTTGCAACCCAATGGCCTTAGTTCTGTCCTTCTCGTTTTACAGGAAACGGGGGCCCAGAGAGGGGCTCCCCATAATTATTGGTGGCAGAACTCGAGCAAAAACTGGGGTTTCCCGGCCCCAAGTTCCCTCTGCGGGGGACTGTATAAACTGGAACAGTCCAGAAGAGGCCAGCCAGGATGGGGAAGGACTGGGGATGGGAGTGAGGGGCAACCGGGGTGTAGAGGGGGCAGCAGCACTGTTCTCGCTGTCCAGTGGCCGCCAAGCCATCGCCACTGGAAGATGGACCATCTGCCGGGTCCTGCCGGGACCTCTGGGAGCAGTGCTAGCGAGCTGGGTCTCAGTGCACTGGGAGGAAGCCACTGGCCGCAGACGGCCCTCCCCAGGACACCTCTGATCAAGTCCCATCACCCCCTCAGCCCTCTGCCCAGCGGCCAGACCTGGGCAGCCCCAGAGCCAGGGCAGCGACATGTGGGAGGCAGCATCCGGCGGACCCACCGCCTCACTTTCCAGCGGCCAGCAGGGTGCTGAGAGGCTACGGCTCCTGCCTGCCCGCCCCTTCCCCCCGCCACGTGGTTCTGTGCTCGGCTCTTCCTGATCCTCCGAAGGACCCTGGCTCCCCCACCTCTCCGCCCACCCTTCTTCCTCTGGAGGGGAAGGCAGCGTGTGCTTCACCGCCCTGGGGTCACACGGGCAGCGGGGCATTGGCTTTAGAGCCTCTGTTCCGGGCCTGGAGCTGGTGCCACTGGTGACCTATGTCCCCGCTTTCCGGCTTCTCATGGAGAAAATGGAGAGGCGTGAGGATTGCATGAGGCTCCTCTGTAAACTGCCCAGTGAACTTGAGTTCTCTCTTCCCTTCCCCTGCCCGCTGTTCGGTCCAGGCGCCTCCACCACCGCCTGCAGTGTCTCACTGCTCCAGCCTCTCGAGGCTGATGGGCACAGGCCCAGCCCAGCCGGTTTCCAGCGGTGAAATGAGAGCTGGCCAGGTGCCGCCTGCTCTGGTCTCCACAGCTGGCTGGAGATGCACAGACCATTTTCCACAAATATTGATGGAGCATTGACCAGAGGCCAAGAACGCTGTTGAGTGCCGGGAACCTGGCGAACAGAACCATTCTGTCCTTGGAGCATAAAAGCCAGGCCGTGTGGAGGGCCCAGCGCGGGCTGGCAGGTCCCTGTGCAGCGAGGGTGACCTGGCCCACCTGCCCCCTCCTGCCCCGCTCAGCAGCGTTCTCCGGAGCCCGCCTCCGGCTCGCTGCCCCTCTCTGTTAGACAAGGGCGCTGTCCTGGGTGTGACCACCCCTCATGGTGGGGTCCTGTGTCAGATCACGTCAGAGACAGGCAGGGAAGCCTTTAGAAAGAGGACCTGAGCCCAGTCCCACCTGCTCACCGGTGAGAACAGGGGTGCCTCCCCAGGCCTCAGGGCGGGCCAGGGAGGGACACACCACTGACCACCGCAGAGATGACCTCAGGCCTCCTAGCCCCGCCGCCTCCTTCAGTCTGGCCCCCGTCATGCCCCCAGTCAGCCAGGCTGCCTCCCGTCTGGGGCTGGGGGTCAGCCCCTGCTCAGGCGGGCTCACGGCTGGAGTCTGGCCCAGCTACCCCCTCCCCCACTGTGGTTTTCTCTGCTTGGCGCCCCGACTTCCGTCAGCTCCCAGATGCAGCAAGCTCACGACTCCAAGGCCAACATCATGCGCTCCATGGCCCGGGACCAGCCCCTCACCTCTCAGAGCCGCCACCACTCACTCACTGTGTCCCTCTGGGCTGGGGGTCCAGCTGGAGAGCATAGGCAGGTCTGGGGGGAGGCGGGCCCGGAAGCAGTGGCTGCGGGGCAGGCCGGAATCTGGTTCGATGGCGCTGGGACCAAACCCGTAAAGGTCAGGTTTGTGTTTCCCGGCGCAGTGCGCGCTGTCAGTGTGGAGGGCCGGCAGGAGGAGGGAGGGGGAAAGGCTCCTGAGGCGGAGATGCTGAGGCAGCCCTGGGGGTGGGTTCTGTCGGGGTCTCAGACACAGCAGCAGGGGGGCTCGGGAACTCAGGAGGTGTGGGGTGGAGGAGGCGGAGCCGGGCCCCACCCACTTCTTACCTGGATCCTGAAGGTGGGACGTGACACTCCGGGACCCAGGAGAGTCTGGGCCTCCTCCCTGGCTTCCGATGCTCCAGCAGGAACCATGCAGGTGACTCACCGGGACTGGGAAGTGGCCACCAGCCACCCAGGCCCCACCCCGAGATTTTCTCACCGAGGAAGCACCTACAAATGTCTGGCCCAGCCATTTCCCAAGGGGTCCCACGCAGTTCTGGGGGAGCAGTCCTTCTCCGGTCTTTCCACCCTGCTTCTGCCAGGGACAGCCAGGCCAGTGGGGGGATCGACCGGGAGACTGTCTGCTAAGGGCACCGTGGGCCACTGGGCAGAGCCCTCACAGGAAGGGACTGCTCTCCTAACGTTCAGGACGCGCAGAGCTCAAAGCAGACTGGTAATTCTTCGTTCACGCCGAATGCACGGAAGGCCTTATGCAACCAGTGTTGGCTCTTCCCTTCGTCCTCTGCCAGCTAATTGTCAAGCCTGTCTCAGGTGCAGGGGCCAGAGCCCTGAGGACAGCGAGGGCCCTGTTGGGTCCCCCGCCTCTGGAGGACAGGCTGGTGGGGGACCCAGGCGCAGGATCAGCACAGACTCCTGTGGACAGCTGGCTGCCCTCTGGGGTCCTGTGACCAGGCCCGTGCAGCAGACGCAGAGGCCTCCGCGCAGCTGGTACTGCCCGGTGTCAGACCCCGGTCCCAGGGTGAGGCCTGGCCAGGGGATGGTGGCCACATCCTCAGCCTAGCGCTAGACAGGGGCTCCGGGACAGGGACGCCTGCCCTCCTGCCTCGGCCAGGATGTGGGTGGGTCAGAGCTGAGGGCCCCTGTCTGCTGGGTGGACACCAGGCAGAAGCTGTGCACCCCTGACGCTGCAGCCCTGTGGTCCTGCCTCTTGGGCAGCGGGCCAGCCGCCCCTTCTCCTGCGTTCTCCCTCCCCAAGCCGGCCGGCCGGCCCCGCGTGGGGTTGAGGTTAAGGGAAAAGGGTGTTTGGCGCATGGTTTGAATCTGGCTCCACCGCTGGCCGTCCGCGAGGCCCGGAGCGAATTGCTTCCCCTCTCTGGGTCGTTTCCCCGCCTGCGACAAGCGGCCTGTCCCGCGGGGCTGGGAGCTGGAAGCAGGGCGTTGGGGACAGCGGGTGCCGCTGTCATCCATGTTCTCAGGTTCCCGCTCTGGTTTCCTGGCGACCAGGGAGGCGCCCTAGACCTGGGCCTGGCCCACTGGGTGAGGGAAGCGTGTCCCTCAGCATCCTTTAACTGAGGATGTTTCTTTTCTTGGTTAAACTTCGCAGCTTTTCTAGCGAACATATATTACCTGTTATTCATAACCAGGAAAACCAGTGTTTTAGAGTGCACAGTGATGTGTTAAATAGAGAAAATGACATTTGGAGGCAGGGAACGAACGTAACATGTATTTCCCCCTGCAGCCAGGCCGCCACGCCAGACTCATGAGTCACCGCGATAAAAGGTCCGAGGGCCTCTCCCCGCTCCCCCAGAGCCGCGGCAGGCGCCCAGCCAGGACAGGCCTGGCAGGCCCACCGGGGAGGCTTCCTCGAGTGTTGGAGGCCGCTCCTCCCACCCAGCCGGGCCCTCACCCAGCGGGTCCTCCACCCGGGGGCGGGCAAGCACACGGCACGGCTCAGGGGCACGGCGCCGGAAGGAGAGAGATGCCGGGGCCCTGGCAGCGGGTTCTGGGACTGTCAGATACGGAGGCTAACGGGGGGGTCTGGAAAGGGCTGTCAGCAGAGGACAGTGTGCAGACCTCGTGGCGTCACCTGGGGGTGGAAATAGGGCCTTCGCGGGCGGGTGGGTTTGGCACTCAGAGTCAGAAAGCCCATGCCCACCTGGAGGCAGTGGATGCACCGGGAGTACCTGCCTGGGGGCACAAGAGGCTCTTGTGCTGGGCAGGAGGCTGCCCGCCATCAGCTGGTCCGTCTCCGCTCTGAGATCTGTCACCCTACCCGCCGGGCCCTGCTCCAGGGCACAGCCTGCTCCCCCCTCCGCTGCCTGCAGCCCCTCCAGAGAGGCCTCCTGCCCCCGGGGCTTTGTCACAGGCTGATGCTGTCCCCTTCTCCGGGGAGGAGACAAGCCTGCCCCACCTAGTCAGCCAGATGAGACCTGTTGGAGCCCCTCCCCCGGCTGAGACGCCACACTTCCCGTGACACCTGAGCTGGCGAAGGCAAGGAACAATCAGCTCTTTCTTGGGTCGGGGCAGAAGCCTGGCTTTTCTTATAAACGTGATACGGCATCAGCCCCATGTGGACACCGGTCATGTGCAGGCCTCTCCCCCCGCCTCCCGCTCCAGGCCCTGCCTTCAGGGCCCAGGGCAAGGGTGTGGCCTGGGAGGCTGTGTGACAGCTCTGCTTCCAGCGGCCACTCCCACCCACCACGGCAGACCCAGAGGTGCGGGCAGCCCCGGCTGACCCTGCTCGGTGAGTGCTGTGGCTT
>PVJN01053140.1:0-13841 GCA_004026805.1 Lasiurus borealis | reverse complement strand
GCTCCGCTCGGAGACAACAGGAGCTGGAAAGCCCGCCGGCTGGGGGATGCGCCGGGCGCACGCGGGGCCCAAGTTGCCCGGTCGCCTGTGTCTACCGGGAACAATAGTCGCTGTCACGGCATCTGCCGCCTATTCTTAAACCGGTGAGAAAAGGCCCCAGCCCTCTTTTCAAGCGAGGGTCGTAAATTTCTCTTTGCGTCATAATAGGAGGCTATAAAATCGAGTTGAAATTTTACCCCAGGCAGGTTTTAACCAACAGATAATGATTTCCGAGCGGATTCTCCCACTGCCCTCCCTCCTCGCCGAGGCTCTGCTGCTTCTGTCATCCCTTCTTCCCCTTCATTTTTGTATTCATAAGTTTGGGGAAAGATATAAAATAAAGGCGAGGGGTGTGTGTATGTGGGGTGTGGGGGAAGGAGTCCTTGCCGCCTCAGAAGTGGGAGATCCTGGCGTGAGTGGAAATCCCGGGGAAGGGATAATATGCAGGAGAGGCCAGGGCAGATGCAAAGGCTGTGTATCTCCTGCTTGCTCCCTTGCATTTCAGCCCTTTTCCTTCTGCACGCCAAGGAGACAAGAGGTTCCAGACCCACTCCGCTCCCATCCCACCGTCCCACCGCGGCCAGCTGGCGGGATATCCGGGCTGTGGGCAGCGCACTTTTTTCTTCTCTTCTAGCTCGAAAATCCTCCCCAGATCCTGCCGGGATGCCGGAGGAGAGGACAGCCTCTCTATGGACCTCCTTCCCTCTCCTTGGCTTTGAGGATAATTTCCATGAGGAGAGGCTGGCTGCGTGGGGTGGTTGTTTGGGGATTGAGCGTGTTTTGATTTCTTTTTTTTGGTGTATGTATATTTCCCCATCAGACAGAGACAAAGTTTCCTCCCTTATGAATTATACATTCAAACAATAACACATTAATTCAATTATTCAAAGATGACAAATGTTTATGTGCTTTGCAAGTGACTCTCCAGTGCAGATTCCGGGTGCTTTCTCCGAGTTGCTCACTTTTTTATCAATGAGAATTGGCTCCCCTCCCACCCCAACCCCACCCACTCTAACCCACCTCCACATCTCCTGGTAGGCCCCGGAGAGGAACACCCCCCCACCACACACACACACACACACACACACACACACACACACACACAACCGCCCTAGTCCCGCTGGCAGCCTGGCAGCCAACAGCCTCCCAAGGCCCCGGCTTGGCGGGCACTGGCCCGGGCTATTTTATCAGTGTGACAATTGCCCGGGTTGGTGTGATAAATCATCGTAAGTAATTCCTGAAAGGGTGCGAGGCTGTTGGGGGCCGGGCGAGGACTGTAAATCTTTCCGGTTTATTGCTCTATGAACATATGCTCCGATTGAAGAAGGCTTAGATCCTTTCCTGGAGACAAATTCCCCGCAAAGGGGCCCCCTTCTCTGGCTGGAGATTAACACTTGCTTCAGCCGGCTGCTCACCCCGTGGAAAGCTAGGGGGCGGGGTCCTCTGGGCAGGGTCAGGGGTGGTGGAATGGGGCACCCACGGTCTGGCTCCAAAAGGGGTCCGGAGTGGGCCTCCAGCCAGGCCAGGCCAGGTGAACAAAAGGCCGGCGGGCTGGCGTGCCTGGGGACTGGAGCCTCGACCTGCCCTCCGGGAGGGACTGTCCCAGGCCTCTGGAATGGGGGTGCGGAGGACCTTACCCCCTTTATTCCCGGTTCTTCGGAGACCTTGCAAACGGTGGCGGCGACGGTGCCCCATGGCTGCCAAGGAGCAGAGCTGGCCGCGAAAGCAGGACTTCAAGAAATGGCTGGAGACCCCCGCCAGGGGTGGGATTCCGTGGTGCAGGCGAGGCTGGGGGGGCGGCGTGTGGGGCTCGAGGGAAGAAGGCCGGAGCTAGCAGCCAGCCGCAGGCTCCCGGCCAGCGGGGAGCTCCCCTCTTCTGACCACAGGCAGCACTGCGACCATAAATCTCACCCGGCCACCAGAAGAGTGCCGGGGACCTGTCCTGAGTTAGCATTCCTAAAACCTAAGGGCCCTCCTCTCCCATCTGGCCCGAGCCTCCTTGGAGGCGCCGCAGGAAGCGGGAAGGCGCGGCCTGACCGTCGCCGTGCCTGCGGAGTGGAGTCCGCTGGCCCGGGCGCATCTGGAGGCGCGCAGATCGCGGTCACCCGCAGCTCGGCGCCTTGGCCTGCTCGGGCTGCGCAGGGCGTGGGTGGAGAGAGCAAGGTGTCAAGTGGGGACGGCGCCGGATCTGGCCAGCTGAGGATGCGCCCGGGCCGGCTCCCGGCAGTGGCAGCTCTCTGCCGCGTCTGCGAGCTGAGCCCAGGCCCCAGCCAGTGGTGATGTGGTGGTGTTGGTGGTGGTGGTGGTGAGGTGATGGGCTGGGCTGTGAGAGAGAGGCTCCTACCTGAAGGCCTGACCCTGCGCTGTGCCACAACGTGATCGACTCGCCCAGGGACGGGGAGAGCGGTGGGAGCGTGGGAATGAGGGAAACCAGGCGCAGACCAGACAGGGGAGCCAGCCGAGGGGACCCTGAGCATCTAAGGCACCGCAGCCGCCCTCTGAGAAGTCTCTAAGGCAGGCCTCTAAATTCCCATCCCTTCTCGTGGATGGCCAGCCCAGGGTCAGAGGTCGTAAGAGGAGAGACTCCCAGCGCCCCAATCCACTGTCATCAGCCAAGCTGGGGGACTAGGTCTCTCCCGAGCAGCTACATGGGTGGGAGCTTTCCTTCACACTCTCACCCACCCATGTCTGCCCCAGGGACGGGGGGCCCGGATCCCACGCCTCCTGTCCCTCCTCCCAGACCCCAGGCCTGGCTGCACTCCGGGGCTGGGTGGTGTGAAAGTTTCAGCCTCAATCAGTACAATCTTCTCTCTGGGTCACGTGAACAAATATGCTCGCATTTGAAGGCAGCGTCTGTATTTGTGGACTATGAGGGGGTTTCCGGGGCTCTCTGCAAATAACAGAAAGGACCATATTCTGAAAGCAAAACAAACCCCCAGCTCTGGGGGGCCTGGGAGGGCTGGGCAGGAACCCAGAAGTGGGTGGAGGCGCGGGTAGCCACTGCTCTGGGCCTGGGAGCGGACAAGCTGGCGGGTGGACCTGCGGGTGCGGGTGCGCAGTGCAAGCGAAGCCAGCTCGGGGACTGAGAACTCGTTCCTCCTGCGTTTATTGGTAGTTGAACCTCAGCCTGGTTCCGTTCTACCGGGAATTCCGTGTGCCTGGGTATATGGCCGCGTCAGCGAGCACGCAAGACCAGGGTTGGGACAGTGTTGTCTGCAGACAAAGGGGGAAGGCTAGCTCTGCCCCCCACTGGCGCCCGCTCTGAGGCCGAGGACACCGGGTTTATGATAAATTGGGATCCAGGTAAGCAATTGCATGGCAAAATGAAAATCTTTGGGCACCGGGCTGCTTGCTGCCCTGAACGGGATACTAAATATGATTTATTTTGTGTAATCTGTGATCTTGATTATTGCCAATTGGTGAGGCAGCCCGCGTAGACCTAGATACACTTCTACATATACATCGAGGACGGGTGATTAATTGTAACAAGGCTTGCTTTGTGGGAATGCTCCCCGCCTACCCAAAGGTTAGGAGGACACACTACCTTGACAGACTTGGAGGCTGGCGGTGGTGGCCTGGAATGGGGGAAAGGAAAGTGGCCGTTTGAAGAGAGGGTCAGTGAGGGGCTGGGGGTTGAAGGAAGTATTTTGAGGGTAAAAGTGCAGTTATGAGAATGGGTTGAAAATGAATAAAAAGAAACTTTTTTTACACTGTCACCGCCAAAGTAAGATGGAGCATCATATTAATTCCGTGTCTCGGGCTGCCCGGTTGGGCGCAGGCAGGTTGATTTATATGTATTTAAAATAAACTCTGTGGCCAGCCAGCTCCCTGCATTGTTCTGGGAGCTAGCTCCACATACAGACGCCTTTATCTTCTGCTCTTGGCTTATTGCTTTTCTTGGAAGGTGAAAGTGTCACTCAAGATTATCTCCCCAAATTCAAGAGAACCCCCCAAACTACCCAGAAGAGTTTGGGAGGCTTCTCCACATTCCCCTCACTAACCTAAGGCTTTGACTGGAAGAGTGGCAAAGAAAAGGTTTCGGGCTTCCGGGTCCTTCTCCCCAAAGAACCAGGAATGAAGCTAAATTGTATTTTGACTCCAGCATCCCATCCATCCTTTTGTTTACTATGTCCTGTGGCTGCGGGCTTGGGGAGGACAGGACAATCCATCCAGGGTCTTTCCCAGGGGCCAGAGCCTGAGTAAGCAGCAATCTGAGTCTGAGAGAAGGGCTCCAGGCTCCTGGGAAGCCACGGGGCCAGGTCCCAGACGGGGCTTCTGTAGAAAGGGAGCCAGAAAGCAAGGAGCACTCCCTTCATCTAGGTTGTGACTGGACACCAGCGGGAGAGGGACCAACTTCTAGAGGCACTGCCTTGAAAGGAGAGTAGTGAAGTTGTTTTGTCAATTGCCTGTGGTTGGCTCCATCAGAACTTAGAGTCACTGGACATTTTTCTTCGCTTGCTGCCTTGGAGCTGCGCGCCTGCCAACTTAGTCAGCTGAATCCAATTACTACAAGCAGCATTTCATTTGGCCCCATGGAGCACTCACTTATAACTTCCCGAAAATTTCAATAATCCGCACCCTATTGTAAAGGCTCCCGATCCTAAAGACTTTTCCTTGGTACTGGTGAGGGATGGGGTATAGGGCCAGGGTACCTGGGACTAGCTCCTCAGTGACAGCTCTCAGAAGGAGTTCCCTCCCCTGCTCCCCCAGGTTCTGGCTTGTGGAAAGGGTACTTGAGCTGGTGGCCCAGAGCCAGCCGTGTTAAGCCTGCAATTCTGGACAAGCAGGGTCTGAAGTCCTCTGGTGCTGAATGGTGGGTGGTTTGGGGAGGGAGCGCAGGAAAGGCGGTGGGGGCTCTGGGCTGCCTTTGGGGTCCTCTTTACTTTCCTCAAGCCTCTTGCACCCTGAGAGCAAAGCACACCCCTGAACGCCCAGGAGCAAACTTACCCTGTTCCTCCATGGCTGGGAAACAAAAATCTAGCTACCTGCATCCGGAGATCGTGGCCCTGGGTGGTCTCCCAATTCAGCCCTCCTTCTGAGGGGAAAGCGCCTACTCTGAAAGAACCCTTTTTTAAAAACAATAAAAAACAAAAAACAACCAAGCAGCCAAAGTTGACGTCTGCCCACGTGAATGTATCATATAAAGCAGCCTTGGGATTCTCTGGTCCGGTCGGGTCGGTGGGCCCTAGTGCATCGTGCCTCCATCGCATAGCCCTCTGGCCAGCCCAGCGGAGAGGACCCCCTGGATCCCAGCCGGCTGGGAAGCTGAAGTCCAGGCGTGATGTTAGGATCTCTACCGGGCCAGGATTTCTTCGAGGCGCTTCTTCCGTTGGGTGTTCATTAAGGGTGAGTTATTACCGCGTGAGCCAAAGGTCACTTCAAAGGCTTATGGCTTTGCGCTCTGGTCTTTAGAAGGGCCCGGAATGCTTTGTGTGGGGCTTTCCCGACGTGGTTTAGTGTTTGCAAACTAGTGAGTCGACAAATTGCACAGGGCAGATGCAAGAGGGGGGATTGTCTCTACTTTCACCTGCCTGGGGCAGGTACTTGCTGAATGCCTGGCAGTGGTGTGCAGCAGGGACTGTTTTGGGGTGAGGGTGGAAGGGATGTTTGTTTCTCAGTTAGTTTGCAGCCCAGATCAGAAGTGTGGTTGGTATTTACTGGAATAAAATGAACTCGGGGGAAGCTTCAATCTGTAATGGATAAACGGAGAAACAGTGTCCAGCACCCTCTTTTCTGGAGCCGCTGTGGCAGCTGTGGACTGGACTCACCCAGGCCCATCTACATACCATCTTTCTCTGGTGCTCTGTCGTAGTAGCCTCCCGTCCACTCCAATTCTGTACAGTCCCCCACTCTTGCTCTTAGAAGGTGAGCTTGGCCTAGGGGGTTGGGAAACCCGGAGCTTTTGGAGCTTGGTTGGAGCAGGAGGAAAGGGACTGGTTTCCTTGAACCTCTGACCGACTTGATACAACCCCTGCCCAAGGGTGTGATTCTTCCCTCAGGCCCAAATCCCCCTTCTCCCATCCAGCCAAGGATTTCAGCATTAAAAGCTACTAGCTCTCCAGGAGCCAACCGAGTTTCTCTTCTGCCTGATAGAAGGCACCTGGGATGGCTGCAGGCACCTTTTACAATAGTCACATAGATAATGACACCCTTAAGGGGGTAAAAAGCCTCTGGACATGTAAGTGTTTGTAAGAACCAACAGCCACTGATGGCCACTGAGAGTTTCCCATTTTGTTCCAGATCCACCTGAACAGACTATCAAAAGAAACCCGAAGAGCCTACAAAAAGAGTTAGAGGCAAAATTTGAGAACACACCCATACACACATGCATATATACAATTGTGGTGAGTGGCATGCCTTAAGAAAACAATTTCCACTACATTTCCATCTGTCCCGCAACTCAAAGTAGCCATCTCAGGATTCATACATCAAGACAAAACAAAAGGGCGGCTTTGAAGTGGATCACATCAGTGTGAACTGCAGCCCCTTACATGATAACCGATCATCAGCCTTCAAATTTATGGCGCTTTAATGGGGTGAGCCCAATGCCTTAAATGCCGGGTGTATTACATACCAAGTTATCTGGGCTAAATAAGATGATTTAGAAGGTCCATCCCGGGCTCCCCATAGGTCAGAAGAGGTTCGGGGCTGAGCGATCAGGAGAACTTGGGCAGAGAGCTTTGTGGTACATAGGTTCCCCCTCCCCAGCAAACCTGAAAAGGAGTAGCTACAAAATCCCCAAGTAGCAAGGCCAACAGGAAGGAAGAATCCTTGCTCAGTTCCAGTGAATTACGGGGATACCCAGCAAGAGACGTGTCTGCCAGAACGAGAGATCTGGGGGGAGCTCCCTCGGCCCTGGTTTAGGCCAAACAGGGGAGAGAAGACGCAACTCGAACCTAGAAAGAAAAGAAAAGAAAAAAAAATGGAGACTAACAAAAGCAACCGGCACACCATCACCTCCCCCTTCTCTTTCCACTTGCACGTCCGGACCCACGCTACCCATCCGTGATTTACGAGCCCTGAGCGCTCGTCACAGCCCGGAGAGACGGCCGCCCCTTCCCTCCCCGAGCCCCTCGGCCTCTCCTGGGCCGCCGTGGGCCCCGCGGGCGCCGGGCCGGCCTCCGCGCGGTGCGGGGCGCGAGCCTCCGGGCGTCCCCGGGCCGCGGCGGGCGGCAGGTCTTCGGCCCCGGGGCGGCCGCGCGCCTCCCCTCCCGCGCCGGGCAGGGCCGGGCCGGGCCGCCCAGCAGAGCTGCGCTGCCGGCAGCGGCCCCGGGCGCTTTATATAAGCAGCCGGCCTGCTCCCGCGGCGCGGGCCCGGGCAGGGCGCGGAGCAGGGCATTCTTTCGCTGCGCTTCCTCCTACGCGGAGGCCGTTTCCCACTTCTGAAAAGTGCCGGGCTCGGGGAAGTGTTTTTCTTTTCTTTCCTTACTGAAGCGTTTACTGCCGCCGCGCTCGCGGTCATAAATTTTGTTACAAACCACAATGACAGGTGCATTGATATGCACCGTGAGAGCTCCAGCTGCTTAATAACCCCGTCCCCTGGCCGCTGTGAGCGCCTTTTATTTATTCGGTATCATATTAGGTATTGATCTCGGGCAGAATTAAGTGCGGCGAGCAAGTATCTGGATGCAGCCGTTTCTCCGAGGCGCGGTGGGTGCGGCGGGACAAAGCGGCCCCGGCCTGGGGAGAGCGGCTGGCGGTCGCTCCGAGGCCGCTTCCCTTCCCGCTGGGGACCCGGGAGCCCCCGCCCGTGCTTGGGCCTCGGGGACTAAGTTGGCAATTCCCTGGGACCTCGAGGAAGGACCAGCCAGGCCCCCACCCCACCCCCCTGTTTGGCGCCCCTTTGCCCCAAGGGTCGAGGATGGCGCAGGCAGGGTTCTGGGGAGGCTGCTTTGCATGGTTCCCTGGTCTGGGGCGGGGGGCGGGGGGATCCCTGGTCTGAAGGCGAGGAGGAGTGAGAGGAAAGGGCAGCTGAGGACTTGGAAGACCGCCCCTCCCCCCACAGGGCTTGTCTTCACCCCAAGGCATTTGGGTCCCGGAGCCCCAAATGAGCAGAGATACCAAAGGGCAAGAAAAGAAAGCCTTAAAGAAAAAAAAAAAAAAAAGAGGGGGGGGGTTTGATCGAAAAGATGAGCCACTGAACAGTTGACCATTGTCCAAGTGATTTATGACCCATTCCTGCTTTTTAGGTTCAAGCAGAGTTCACAAGGAGCAGGGATTTCTGGAAAGAAATGAGCTTTTTTTTTTTTTTTAAACAGTTTTGTAACAATATTCTCAGGTTCTGTTTTAGGAGAGGTTGGTTCTTTAGGGCACTATATATTTTTTTTGGTGGGGGGAGGGGAAGCTGCAAAGTCCTTCCCATTTATGAGAAGCCTACTGCCCTAGCTTCTGGGGGAAATGGACCTTAGGGCGGCGAATCATCATTGTGTGGGCCTTGAAATTTCTTAATACAATGAAAACAGGGAACAGACTCTGTGGTTACCCATGAAGCTGCCCAGTAGTTGCACTTTTGACGTCTGTACACAGCATTTTCTAGGAATATGCCATAGAAGCAGATATATATGTAAAGCCATCTGTTTCAAAGACCTGGTCAGTTCTTGAAGAAGCGGTTTTAATATGATTGGTCCACCCAGCAAGATAAACTTGGTCAACCTTAGGAGGCAAGAGGGGGGTGTTTTGCTTCCACAGTTGTAAATGGAATGACAGAAGCAGCAGTGATTCTGGTGGTCTCAGTGTCAAATGTGACCATTTTGACATCCAGAGGGCCCAGAGTTTAAGACTGGAAGCAGGATCCCAGAAAAGTACCAAAACTTAAAGGAAACTCAGAGTACCTGGCACTGCTGCCTGAGCACACACACATGTAAATATTAGTCACAGGATGAGGTAAGAGTCAGAGGATGATACAGAAAATGAACTGAATGAAAAATTAAGACCATCTTTGTTGGATAGATAGTCTAATTGCATACATTTAATAACAATAGTAGAAACAATTCCTAAGACATAACATCCGAATATTCTATTATCCTATTGAGAAGGACCTGTCTTTTATCAAGATAAATGGCATATTCACTTGTATTTTAAAACAAAAATGGGCGATTATACAACCAAATGAAGGGTATGAATAGTTTTTAAGAAATTAGGTTAGCTTTTTGGTGAAAGTGGAGGGGAGATGAATGACCAGAGGAGCAATTTTGGAACTAGTAGTCAAATCCAGAAAGTAGGCCACATAAGTTGTGTATAGAGTATGGTCCATCATGGCGACCATGATGTAAGCCAAGGAGTGTGGGGTAGGAAAGTTGCCTGAAAGAAGAGATCAAGAAGTAAGACCAGGGAGCTGACCTATGAGTTTTCTTTACGGAGCAGACAAAAGTGGTTGAATGGTATTAGTTATACTTTAACTCCTTAGGAGCCTTTCAGGAGAAGGGGTGGATGAGTGAGAAGGGAAACACCCATCAAGAGTCAGAAGACACAAAAGGGGTAGAATTTTTCTTAGGCCCCCCCCCTTCTAATTCTGGGTCCATTCATCATACCAAAAGAGGCTTTCTCACTGGTTGTGATTTGGGTGGTGGTGGTGGAATGGATGATCCAGAGCAGAGGTCTATAATAATATCTATATGATAGATGCAGGATAAAAATGATAGTAATAATATAAAGCATTCACTTTTCAGCTGTGCTCCATGCATTTCAAATTCTAAATCTCTTCACCCATTTTCAGTGGTATCCATTTAAAAGTAGCAGAAAGCCAAGTAAAGAGTCTAAAAAAAATGTAGATGAAAAAGAAGAAACATTTTCTAGCCTTAAAATAAGTTTGGGAGTCTTTTAAGTCCTCGTCTTGGTTTTTATTTCCTAGTGGATTTCACAGTGCTGACCACTGAGCTAACCAGGCTGATTCGTACCCTGTCACTGGAAAGTGGACTATCTGGGTCTTCATGAAGGATGCTGTGATTTTGAAACCAGGTGGGAGAGATACTTTTTTTTTAGAGCTCTGGCTGTTCTGAGTGTGTTTTCTTTTGCCCATCCAAATCCTGAGATGGCTTTGTGGTTGACTGACCCATTCAGTCGTCATTCAACAAGCATTTATTGCACTTACTACATGGGGAGCACTGGGCTAGATATCATATATATATATATATATATATATATATATATATATATATATACACACACACACATACACACACACACACACACACACACACACACAAGAAGCTCAAAGTCAAGTGGGAGAATCAGCCCTTAAAATGTATGAGGCCACAAGTGCTTTTCCATGCAGTTTCAAATGCCAAATTGATACTCTTTGGAGGAGGAAAATTGTATCTGAAAAAAAGAAAAAGAAAAGAAAAGCCCCTTCTGTTAGACACAGCTAGAGAGAAGGAATCATTTCATATGTTTATGAGAAATTCCTTCTAACTTTTCCAAGGGTTCATATAAGTTGAACTTCATAAAACTCCAGATCCCCCACTTTGAAGTGGGTGAGCAGCAGAGAACCTAAACTAGTACCTCCACATTGATTGGTCCTGCCAATGACAGAGCTGCTGGGGCCTCTCACTTTTCTTTTCTGCAGGTCACCTGGAACCTGGGGCTGCCCCAGCTCTCTCAGGATTTGGCAGACATTGGAGGTGGCAGTGACGGAGACAGTGGTGGTCAATGTTATTTGAGCAGGGTCAGCAGGCCCTGGAGCTTCCTGAGTGCACGATGCAGAAGGCTGCTTACTATGAAAACCCAGGACTCTTTGGAGGCTATGGCTACAGCAAAGCCACTGACACATATGGCTACAGTGCCCCCCATCAGCCTTTTCCACCCCCTACTGCTGCCAACTCTCTGGACACTGAATACCCAGGTTCTGCCTGCTCCATCCAGAGCTCTGCACCTCTGCGAGCGCCAGCCCACAAGGCGGCTGAACTCAATGGCAGCTGCATGCGGCCTGGCACTGGGAACAGCCAGGGCGGGGGTAGCAGCCAGCCTCCGGGTCTGAACTCCGAGCAGCAGCCACCCCAGCCCCCTCCTCCACCACCAACCCTGCCACCTTCCTCGCCCACCAATCCTGGAGGTGGAGTGCCTACCAAGAAGGTCAAGGGTGGGCCCAATGCTTCTGGCTCTTCAGCCACCATCAGCAAGCAGATCTTCCCTTGGATGAAAGAGTCCCGGCAGAACTCCAAGCAGAAGAACAGCTGTACCACTGCAGGTAGCTCTTTGAGGGGGCTCTTTGAGGGAGCTTACACCTGGGCTACACCCCTTCCACATTGATCCCAAGAAGCTAGCTTTCCTAGGAACCAAGAGACTCAGGGCTAGAGGTGTAACCTTGGAGGCCATATGTCTAACCTCCTATGACACAGAAATGTCCCTTCTTTATAGTGTCCCTGACTGGGGATTATACCGTTACAGTGACAGGGTCTCTCTTTATACTGACCTAATATCAGCTTTCCTTGGCTGCTGGTCAAAATTCAGCTCCTTTTTTCCATCCAATAGCCCCTTCAAAACTTGGTTAAGGATGTTACATAGTCCCTATCACATGAATCCCAGGCTCTTAAGTTAATAAGGACTAAAGTCTGTAGAGTGCTATGTTAAGAACATGCTAAGTGCTTGACAAGCATTATTTTATTTAATTTTTCAAAGAACCCTTTGTGGCAGGTATATGATAATATTCCCATTTTATAGGTAAGAAAACTATTGGAGATGATAAGTAACTTGCCCAAGACCATAAAATAACAAAGTGGTGCCCTTGAATCCAACCAGGGCCTCCAAGACATAACCAAGGGATCTATTTGCCCCTCCCCCCACCCAGTTCTCTCCATCCCAGCAAATCTATAATATAGGGAGGAGCATATCCTAGGGCAGGGGTGGGGAGACTTTTTTCTGCTAAGCACCATTTGGATATTTGTAACATCATTCTCAGGCCATACAAAATTATCAACTTAAAAATTAGCCTGCTATATTTGGTCAAACATTTAATTAACTCACCCCAAATGCCTTGGCAGGGCCAGACCAAACAATTTCGATTTTATGGGCCTTATACAGCCAGGCCCACAGGCCAGACATCCCTCCCCCCACCTCCCCCAGGATATGCTTTGAAACAGAAACAGCCTCTAGTTGTGTTCCTCTCCCTGGAAAGGGAGACCCTAGAGTAGAGAAGATCTTCTGCCGGTCCATCCAGGGTGTGTGGAAGAAGATGGGCAGGGACAGGAACTCTGAGGCCTGCTTCCTCTCTCTTCTCAGCTGGCCTGGTTCCTGAACATTTTTGGCCTTGTGTTCCCTGATGTGGCTTATCTTCAGGTAGATGAACTTGCTTATCCATTCAGGGCCAGTGGGAAGCCCGGAATGCAGCTAGCTTGTGAGCAAACCGGTTCTCTGATTTGCCTGCTGCTCTCTGGGACTGCTGCTCCTAAGGGAAAAGTGTCTTCCAGCCCTAAGCTCCTTCTCCCGCCCCTCCTTCCCAGCTGCAGGAGAAGGCCCTCCCTCCCAGGAGAAATCCATTTGTCTTCCCAGTGAGGGAGTGGACAAGCTGCTGAGAGGTGGCAAGGGTGGTGGAAAACAGTGTTGAGGCTGCTGGTCCTAGCACCGCAATACTAAGAATGCTCCCAGCCTGGTCTTGGGTCTTCTAAAAGCTGGGGCAGTATTTTTATGGTTTATCACCTTTTGGATGCAGCTGGGCTGGAGCGAGGTGCTAAGATCTCCACCCCTCAGTCCGTGCTTCCTGGGTGCTTTGCTCAGGAGCCAGCCCCTGAGCAAGGCAGGCTGGGGCTGTTCCCTCCCCCACACCCCTTAGCAGAGGGTAGTGTTCAAAGAAGTCTGGCCCTTCTTTGGCAGAGGGGAGGCCTTATCAGCTGCTACTCTAGTCTCCCATTAAACTCCTCCAAGGCCTTTGGGACCGGATGATGGACTAGGCTGGAGGGGAGGGGTTGGGCAGATGGGTGTTTCAGGTGCGACTGATTGGTAGGCCAGGGGCCGGTGAGTTCCTCCTTAGAATCTCACCTCTCAAACGCCCCTCCCCAATCCAGCCAGGATTAAAGTGGGGGGAAAAAAGAGGAGGGAACCAGGGGAAGCACTTCTTTGCAGCCCTGGGTGCCCCCACCTCTCCCTCTCTCAGCGTTCCCTCCCCCCCGCTTTCTCCCTCCCGGCCCAGGAGAGAGCTGCGAGGACAAGAGCCCGCCGGGCCCAGCGTCCAAGCGGGTGCGCACCGCGTACACGAGCGCGCAGCTGGTGGAGCTGGAGAAGGAATTCCACTTCAACCGCTACTTGTGCCGGCCCCGCCGCGTGGAGATGGCCAACCTGCTGAACCTCACCGAGCGCCAGATCAAGATCTGGTTCCAGAACCGGCGCATGAAGTACAAGAAGGACCAGAAGGCCAAGGGCATCCTGCACTCGCCCGCGGGCCAGTCCCCGGAGCGCAGCCCGCCGCTCGGGGGCTCGGCGGGCCACGTGGCCTACTCGGGCCAGCTGCCGCCGGTGCCGGGCCTCGCCTACGACGCGCCGTCGCCTCCCGCGTTCGCCAAGTCGCAGCCCAACATGTACGGCCTGGCCGCCTACACGGCGCCGCTCAGCAGCTGCCTGCCGCAGCAGAAGCGGTACCCGGCGCCGCCCGAGTTCGAGCCGCACCCCATGGCCAGCAACGGCGGCGGCTTCGCCAGCGCCAACCTGCAGGGCAGCCCGGTGTACGTGGGCGGGAACTTCGTCGACTCCATGGCGCCCGCGTCCGGGCCGGTCTTCAACCTGGGCCACCTCTCGCACCCGTCCTCGGCCAGCGTGGACTACAGCTGCGCCGCGCAGATCCCCGGCAACCACCACCACGGACCGTGCGACCC
>PVJN01053139.1:0-13833 GCA_004026805.1 Lasiurus borealis | reverse complement strand
GCCAAACACCCAGGAACTGCACTGTGGGACACTATAGTACAGCCTCTTCCTAAAACTGGGCTTTTAGACCCACTGTTCCACGCTGTGCGTGCGTTCAGCAGGCGGCGGGCTTGCTGGGGACGGAATTGGGGGCCCTCCTCCACCCCGGACAGACCTGCTCCGGCCTCGCTGCTCTGACACCCTGAGGACCAGCAGCACCGAGGGAGGGAGGCTTCACCATGGGGCGTGGGTGGCGACACGCGTGAAGACACGTGATGCCAAAGCTGGTGACAGCCCGCCTCGGGGAGGAAGAGGGCGTCTACGTGACCTTTCCCCACGGGAGAGGGGTGGTCGGTCGCGAAGTGTGGCGTCGGGAGGTTTCCGTGTCAACGTGGAAGCCGTGCCCAGCTCCCGGCAGCGTGTTTCCGGGGACTTTCTCTGGTCGCTCCCTGCAGGCCTGGCCGTCGGACGCGGAGCCTTGTCCAGATGCGATGTCGAAGCTCACCCGGGCAGTACCTGGTGTCAGCAAAAGAGTGAAATCTACGCTGTGTGTTTCTCTCTCTCTGGTGCGAGCTGAGCCAGGCCCAGCCAGTGTGGCTGAGGCTGGCGCTCACACTGAGGCCAAGGCCAAGGCCGAGGCTGGGCTGGCCAGGCCGCTCCCCTCTGCTTTCTGGCGGCCGAGCTCCACTTCCTGCCATTCTTTCCTCGTGTGCTTTTCGCTGTTGTGCAAGGGTTGACCCGAAAATGTCACGATTGTGTGCTATCTCAGTCCCAGAATACCCGCGGCCTTGCTCAGAACATACATGATTCCTAACAGGCAGGCGGCAGAGGTGACAGCCAATGTTGTTAATGAGTGTTTTTTCCCTCCCCGGGGAAGAACAGCTGTCTTGGAAGAATAACTCAATCAAAAATGCCGTGCTTTATGGGGGAATCAGAAAAGCAACATCCGAGTAAGACTCCGTTAAATCATCCAGCTGACGAGTCGCACTCCAGGTCGGATTAGGAATGAGATTCCTGCCCTCCCTTCCCCTCTCCCCGGTCTTCACACACGCGCCACGTGCATCGTAAGAAGCTTCACAAATGTTTATCGACCCCAGCAAAACCTCCAGGACGGCTTCACTTTCGCCCAAAGGGGCAGGCAAACCCGCGGTGAGAGATGTCAGCCGGCCGGCCACCTGGAATTAAAAGGAGCCATCAAACCCGGGGCTGGGCCTAGGACAGACTCTTTTCCTCAGGAAATGCACCGGGGTGGCATGGGTCAATGAGATCGCATGGGTTCGAGTGCACACTTCGATGACACGTCATGGGGACGCTGCATTGTGTGCCCACAGCCCCAAGTCAGCCTCCTTCCGCCACCACACCTCAGAGCTGCTGCTCAGCGACAGACACACCGTTTCCCTGAAAGTAAGACATCCCCCGAAAATAAGACCTACTTCCCGTGTTGCCTCTCGCTGTCATAGAAGGCCTCCCCCCGAAAATAAGACCTCCCCGATCATCAGGCCTCCCCGGAATAGAAGGCCCCCAAAGCTACCATCAGGCATCTGCCTCCTGATGTAAGGAGACCTCGCCCTGTCTGAACAGCTCCGGCTGCGCTGCGGCCCATCAGAGAGCCGGTTGGTGATGACAACGACTACCATACCGGAGACAGGTCATGCATTTCCTTTTTTTTTGGTTCAACAATAAATGTGTACCATCTTCTTCTTCATGGAGAAATAAGACATCCCCTGAAAATAAGATCCAGAGCCTCTTTGGGAGCAAACATGAATAGAAGACACTGTCTTACTTTCGGGAAAACAGGGCGTTTGAAGGTGCGCATCCTGTGTACAGGGTCCCAAAGGCTTCTGGTCTGCACCTTGCGGCCCACTTGACAGCAGCCCTGCCCGCAGCCTGGGCGGTGGGCACGCGCTGGGTTCCTGCCCACCGTGCCCTCTGCAAAGCCACTGTCTCTCCCGTAGGGACCCCAGTGAGGTCTCAGTCAGGGTCACCAGCGGGTCGCTGAAGTAAGGTGACTTACATGAAGGTAAGGCGCCTTTAACTCTGGACCAAGGCTTTTCCTCTGCTCAAGCAGCCTCGGCCTCAGGGCGCCCGTGTGGCCGGGGTGGGGGTGCAGGCGGAGAACTCCCAATCCCAGGCTCCAGAATGGCTCCTGTGGCAGGTGTAGGCGCAGGCCCGGTGGGCATGAGCCGATGAAATGTGTGCCAGGTGGTCCGCGCCGCCGAGAGCTGCGTGTCTGTGCCCCTGCTCTTCACCAGCTCCACTGCCGGCAGCACGGAGGCCCCTCCTGGACCTGACAATGGAAAAGTGGGGTCCAGCTGCCTGGCTCCTGTCCTGCAGTCCCAGAAGGTGGCACCCCCTGAAACTGAGGACCACGGGCAGGACCAGAGCCCACGCAGCCTCAGATGCTTTCCTGGCGCCGGGGGTCCCCCCTACGTCAGCACCAGGTTCCCAGGTCCCGGCCTGCGCGAGCTGGACAGGCCTGGGACTGACCTGGAGAGGCCTCCGGGGCTCAGACAGGCGGAAGGAGCAGGCAGGTGAGGGGGGGGTGGCCACACCGTGTGGTGCCTCCGTGACCCCCTCCCTCAGCGCTGTGGTCAGAGGCTCGGGGTGCTCCAGGCCACAGGCCAGGGGGGAGGGCCTGCAGGTGTGAAGGAAGCGGCAGTCCAGAGGCGGACGCAGGAGCTGAAGATGGGCTCCAGGTGCCATCTGGAGAGCGGCAGTGTGCCTGGACGCGGGTCCCAGCCGGGCCAGGCCGCTCTCGGGCGCAGAGCTGGGGTGGAGACTCCCTTCCTGGCATCATCTCCAAGCTCCGCTGTTCCTTTAAAACAGATTCTTATCGCCGAAGCCGGTGTGGCTCAGTGGATGGAGCATCAGTCTGTGGACTGAAAGGTCCCAGGTTCAATTCCGGTCAAGGGCAGGTGCCTTGGTTGTGGGCACATCCCCAGTGAGAGGTGTGCAGGAGGCAGCTGATCAATGTCTCTCTCTCTCATCAATGTTTCTAACTCTCTATCCCTTTCCCTTCCTCTCTGTAAAAAATCAATAAAAAATATATAAATTAGAAAGAAATATATATGATTTCTTTAAAAAAAAAGATTCTTATTTATTTTTATTTCTTGAATTGGATAGGTTGTATATACTTCCCCATCTTCAAATTATATTATTTTCTGTCTCCCTTCACTGGCCACTTTCTCTGGCCTCATCACGGGCATGATCTGGCAGCATTTTTTTTTAATGATTAAAGTATTACATATGTGACCTTATTCCCTCATTGCTCCCCAACCCCCCTAAAATAGATTTGTATTGATTTCAGAGAGGGAGGGAGATGGAGAGGGAGAAGGAGAGAGAAACATCGATGATGAGAGAGAATCTTGGATCCGCTGCCTCCTGCACGCGCCCCACCTGGGGATGGAGCCTGCAACCCGGGCCTGTGCCCTGACCGGGAATCGTGACCTCCTGGGTCACAGGTTGATGCTCAACACCGGTGCCACTGGACAATACACATTTTTTAAAATTGAATGAATGAGTACTAAGTGAAATACCCAGAGACAGAGATTCCGATTAGGAAAATTAGTAAAATCATGGTGATGCTCTCCCCCACATTGAAAACTCCTCGATGGAGCTATTGAGAAAGCAGCCACTTCAAAAAGCATCTTCCCACCTGGGAACAGTTTATGTTTTAGAGCAGCGGTTCTCAACCTGTGGGTAGCAACCCCTTTGGGGGTCGAACGACCCTTTCACAGGGGTCGCCTAAGACCAAAGGAAAATGCAGATATTGACATCACGAGGCATCACAGTAGCAAAATCTCATGGTTGGGGGTCACCACCCCATGAGGAACTGTATGCCAGGGTCGCGGCCTCAGGAAGGTTGAGAACTGCTGTTTTAGAACGTGGGACAAACAGAAAGCAGGCCCCTTGCTATTCCTTGTGACACCACAGGCAGCCACAACCGGGACAACGAGCCAGGACGGCACGCCTGCAGCTCCTCCGAGGCGCTGGCCGCGGAGCACCTGACCTGTTGACCACGTTCCTATCTCGCTTCCTCCTGGCTTATCGCGGCTCCCAGCGGGGGGCTGTGTGTGGCTCTGCGGTGGTGTTTCTGTTGCCGAAAAGCACGAACTAATTAACTTCTACCCTTGAGAGGCGCAGCTTTGGGGGAAAACATCTCCACGCTCTGCTTCTGCACCTCCTGCAGTGGGTCCTCTGGAGGCCTCTCCCAAAGCGAGCAGCAGGTGGGGAGACAATTCTTTGTCCCAGACCCGGCTCTGAAGCCGCTGGAGGCTGAGGGCTGCGAAGGGCCAGGACAAGATTCCAGTGGAAACTGACTTCCGGGAAGAGTGGTCCCTGGTGCTCGGAAGAGGATGCTGGAATCCATCCTGAGGGGCACGGGCAGGTACCTGTAACCCACCCCGTCCTTGGCTTCTGCGAGGGGGCGTGGAGCAGGGAACGGGGGGGGGAAGCGCGCTGGGGTCTCAGGAAGCCCCTGGCCCGCACCCAGGAACTGTTATTGCATCATCAAAACCGTGCCAGGCGCTGGGGATGAAGGGGAACCAGACACCCAGCTCCCGGCCCTGCAGCCGGGACACATGGGGAGCCAGGTGAGCCACAGGCTGAGCCCCACAGGATCCTGGTGAGCAGCCAGGGGAAGAGGGGGCGTCTGGACGGGCTGGTCTGGAAAACGCCCCCGAAAAGCTGTACAGACGAGAGCTCCTTGTGTTACAACAACACAGAAACTCTTCCTCTTACACAACAAAGAGAGTTTACTGTCTTGTCTGGGAAGAGGTGTAACTTCCTGCAGGGCGGGGTCAGCCCGCACCTCCCACCCCTGCTGTCCACCCTGAGGAAGCACCCAACCCCCCACCCAGGTGCTACCCTCCGCTGCTTCCCTCCCCTCTCCTCCCCCCACTCTGCACACCACACACACACACACACACACACACACACACACACACGGACACGCACACACACACACACACACACACACACACACACATACACACGGACACGCACACAAAGATCCTCCCACGTATGAACATGACTCCCGCCCAACCATCTAGGGCAGTCAGTGGTCGGCAAACTGCGGCTCTCGAGCCACATGCCGCTCTGTTGACTAACATGTTTGCCGACCACTGACCTAGGGAGAGAGAGAGGTCTCGTCCAAACGCTCTCCGTGCACAGAGCGCAGCGTCCCTTCCTCAGAACCCTGGCCCATGTCCCCACGCTCTCCCTGCTCTCCCTGGGGACCAGGGCCGCCCCGAACCAGTCTGCACGGCCAGGGAACCGGAGGTGCTCATTGGCTCAAGCCCATCCTGGAGGACACGGGGTCCACCCCGCCGGGACACAAGCCTGGCAGGGAGTAAGGGTGGAACGCTGGAGAAAAGGCAGGGACTGTGTCACCAGAAGGCTAGGTTTAGAGGCGGGTGCCCAGAGATGATGGGTCAGGGAATGACCCTGGAGCTGACGGACCAGGAAGGTGATGAGCCAGCCAGGGCGGGGGGGGCCCCTGACCCAGGAGCAGCCAGTGACAAGGGTCCGAGGCAGAAAAGAGCGTCCGGGTTCACGGGACACAAGAGATGCGGTTTTTCAAGAACCGATACTTGAACCTGTTCTAACCAATCACAAAAGGGAACGGGATGGGGGCCTTGGGCCTGCTTGCCCAGCTCAGGGATTTTCCCTGTTAGCAGCGGTGCACACACCAGCCCGCACTTCAGGTGGGGCGACCAAAACACCCACATCCAGTCCACGTCGGCCAGTCGTTCGGGCAAAGCGAGGGAGTGTCCGAGCGGAATCCCTAACGCTTCTCTCAGCTCCGTAGCGGGACGCGGTGTGTTCTCATCAACCTCAGCAGGTATTTGTCCGGCCGCCTGAAGTGTCAGCCACCTCTCCAACTGCGTGTTTGTGCGGGCTGTGGCTGCTCGGTGGTGGAGAGGCCGTGCTATTGTGTGTCAGGTGACCTCGCAGATATGCATGTGATGTGGAGGAAACATTCAAAGTAGCCGCTGGACCTGCAGGAAGAGCCAGGAGCTAAGAGCGAGCCAGGCCGACTCTCTCTTAGGCCTCAAAAGCCAAGGCTGTGGCTCCTCAGAGGGAAGGCAGGGAGGGCGGGGGGAAGAGACTGACAATGAACTTGTGTGCAAATCCTGCGCCTGGGACCCGGGGGGTGAGGGCCTGGGGGCGGGTGGGGGGACGGGGCAGTGGTCGGAAGCGCCTGAGGCCGGGAAGGGCCTCCGAGGGTGGAGGGAGGCAGGTGTGCTGCCCAGGTTGGACGGCCACTCGGCGTGTCCACCGTGGTGACCAAGCTCTTGTCGTTCATCTAACTGGGAGGCCTGGGGTCCAGGAGCTGGTGCACTGTGAAGGTGCACTGAGACACTGGGCTGCAGTGTGTGTGCTGGTCAGGAGTGAGTGCCTCTGCTTCCCCTTCTGTGCCCTCCTTCTCCCCTGGCCCCGTTCACGGGTCTTTCCCTCCAGTCTCACCTGAAGACTGCCTGTGCCTTCTTCCTGGCCTCTCCTGACCACTCCCCCACCCCCATCTGCTTGTGTTCCCGCTCCCATAGCGCTTTCCTGTCCAGTTCTGACCATTCCCGACCCCTCTGTTCACCTGTCTCCCTCTATCCCAGTGGTTTTCCACCTTCCTAAGGCCGTGACCCTTTGAGACAGCTCCTCATGGGGTGGTGACCCCCAACCATAAAATTATTTCCGTGGCTACTTCATCCCTGTCATTGTGCTACTGTCATGAACTGTCATGTAAATATCTGATAGGCAGGATGTATTTTCATTGTTACAAATGGAACATCATTAAAGCATAGGGATTAATCATAAAAACAATATGTAGTTATACATTGTGAAATATTTATTTCTAATGACAAATAAATGAAATTTTTTGTCTTGAATCATGGTGTAGCATGGACAACAGTCTTCATATGACAACAGTAAACGACATGGCTACAGTTTGCAACACCGAGGAGCGGTGTGTTGGTTCCTAAGACCATGGGAAATAGGTGTTTTCCGCTGGTCTTAGGCGACCCCTGTGAAAGGGTCGGTGGACCCCCAAAGGGGTCGCGACCCACAGGTTGAGAACCGCTGCTCTAACCACACCAGGAGCTGCTGCAAGGCAGACGGCTACCCACCCGCCTTGCTCACCACCACCTTCCCAGCCCCTCGCACGACACAGGTCGGAGCGACTGCGGGTTTGTGAGCGAATGAACCCTGTGTGTGGCTCTGTCTCATGTTCTCGTTCTGCATAGGAATTTCTGAGGCGAGCACGGTCCACCCCCCCACCCGGGGCCCAGAAGCGCCTTCCGGCCGGGCCGGGCCACTGCCTTCGTCTCCCACAGGACCAGGGAGAGTTGTGAAAACAAACCTGTGGTCACTGGACTCTGTTTCCCCTCGGTGGGGGGAGCTCCGATTTCATCAGAGGTTTCCCGAGCGACGCCTGCTGTTTGTTTGTCTTGTTTGACTTGAAAAGGAACCAGCGTGCGCACAGGCGACGCCGGCTGCTGGACGACATCAAGGGCCGGGGCCGGAGGGGGAGAAGGAAATGGCGGAAGCGGTGGAAATAAGCGGATCCAAATCGCCTTTCCAAACACACGCAGGTCTGAGGGCGGCGTCCCTCCACCCAGCCCCAGCTTTCTTCTCTTGTCCGTCTGTCCTGCACCCTCCACCGCCCCCTCTCAGGCTCACCCTTGGCCGTGCAGGCGCATGCACACTCAACCACATCAAAATTACAACTAAAATACAGAACAACCAGACAGCTGGCCGAATGGAAGTCCTACAACTAGAGAAGCAAAGAAGAGAGCACGCCGAGATGGGTAGAGGAGGGGCGGAGGCACTGAACGGGCTGGTCAGCACCCACATGGGCCAGTGTTTTCAATGGGGGGAGATCACCTCTGTGGAGGCTGCCCGAGAGCAAGGAGTCCCAGCCCCACACCAGACTCCAGCCCAGGGCCCCAGAGCTGGGAAAGGAAGTCCTATGGGCAGTAAGAACCACGGGCTGTAAAAACCAGTGCGGATTGGGGCTCAGTGACACGGAGGCTGCAGGAGACCCAGCTGTTCCTCTTAAGAGGCGGCACCACGAGCTGATCTTACAAGATTCTGCCTCCTCTGAGCTCCAGCACCAGGGCGGGGCTCTGGGGGACACAGACACATACGAGGAGGAACTGGGTGGTCTGGCATCGGGCAGGCACTCGGGGGCGGCTTTCTCCCAGACAGAGGGGCTCGCAGGGATCACTGTTCCTATGCTGGGACCTTCCCAGTCACACAAGGCTGATTGGCAGCCATTTCTGAGACCCCGTGGCACCCAATTTACAACCATATCCTAGCGATATACAGAAGCTTTTGCATAGGAAGGGCCTGTCCTTGCTCACGATAAAATCTCTCAAACAAGCTACAGCTGGGGTGGGGAGCCCCAAAGCTATGCATGAAAGTCCCCCAAGACCCGGCACCAGCACCAGCACCAGCCTGCCTTGCTTCACAGCTGGGCCTCGTCTGGACACTTCCAAACCCCATACAAAGAGGAGGACTCTGCAGATCTCTCTGTAGCTCCTGCTGGGTGGCCTCACGCAGTGGCTGACTTTGCACCTCCCTGGAGACCCAAGAGCCAGTGTACCCAGTGGTCAGTGTGAGACCATATCAGATGACAATTTTTCACATCCATAAGCAACACACTCAAGGGGCAGACTCAGTGAACACCAAAGTCCCACTGTAGCGAGTTCTGCTCCAGAGGGGTGTCTCCTGCACAGAAGCTCTCCCAGGGTAGTCACAGCTGGTCTCACAGCCAATTGGCCTGGAAGTCAATTCCTCTCAGTGACACCAACAGCAATCAGGGCTCAACTACAATAAGACTGTGCACATGACCCACAAAGGGGTGCACATAGAGTGCCCAGCGCAGGTGTCAGGACCCTATAGAACACCTGTGCACAAGGCCCCTCTACCAACGCAAGGAGACATAGCAAATCCACCCAATACATAGAAATAAACATAGGGAAGCAGCCAACATGCAGAAACAAATAATATGTCACAAATGAAAGAAATGACAGAAAACTACTGGAGATAGAGTTCAAAACCATGGTTATAAGGTTACTCAAGAATCTTCTAGAAACCTCCAAGGGACTTAGTGAGACTTTCAAGGATCTTAGTGAGGATATCAAACACATGGGAAAGGACCAGTCAGACATGATCGATCCATGATTCTCTCTCATCATTGGTGTTTTTCTCTCTCTCCCTCTCCCTTCCTCTCTAAAATCAATAAAAATTTATTTTTTTAAAAAAAAGATTTAAAACACATTCAAGACTAGCCATGTAAATAACTAAATGGAAGGTTGTGAGTAGATGGTTTTAACTCGGGACACTCGGCAATGTCTGGAGCCCCCTTTTCGTTGTCATCATTTTGGGGGTGGAGGTGCTTCTGGCATTTAGTGGACAGAGGCCGGGGCTGCTGTGAAACACCCCGCACAGTGCAGGCAGCCTCTGAAGGCGTTATCCTGCCCCCATATCCGCAGCCCCGAGGCTGAGAGAAACTCAGTCCTTTCGCCTCAAGAAACTCTGTATGTTTTAAAGCTCCTCTAATCACCAGTCACGAGGGGCTCTGGCGGAGATAGGGCTGCCTCTCTGCTCAGCTTCTCGGAACTGGGGCTTGAGCAGCCATCGTAAAGCGCTGAACTCTGAACCGGCGTCACTGTGAGTCCCAGGAAAAAGGGAAGGGCCCAGGGTCGATCAGCCGCCGCCTGAACTCGGTTAAAAAACCATTAGATGGCAATAACCATCGCCCTGGTCTCAGAGACGTTTGCAGTATTATTAGTGACATTAATTAAAGTCTGACCGCTGATAAACGGATGACAGCTTTGGAAAGAGTGACGCTGCTTTGCAGCCAGATTGCCAACCTTTGTGACAGGTAGCAGGGCACGCGGACGAGGGGAGTTGTAAAATCAGAAGGCACATCAAAGCCGACCCCGGCATGTGAAAGCAGGCGAAACGATGGCACCTGAGATTACCCGGCCGCCCGGACCCTGAAAGTATGTCAAGCATCTGATGAGAGAGGCCGTCCTTCGCCTGACACGGCAGCAACGCGACACAAAAGCCAAGAAGTCTATCTGTCCGAGCTCCTGACTGACCAGCGTTTGATGGCCCCAAGCTGACCTGCCCTTCTATTTCCCTTTGACCTAGAAAATATAAATTTCGAACATTGATCTTGTCCTTTTTCATAATAAAATTTCTGCACCGGTGGGGTCCCTCAGCCTGGCCTGCGGGGACCAGGCCGAAACCTGCTCTCCCACATCCCTCGAGGGGTCCCAGATTGCGGGAGGGCCAGGCCAGACCAAGGGACCCATCGGTGCATGATGGGGCCAGGAAGGAACCGAGGGAGGGCTCCCGGGAGTGTCCAGCCCTTCTTGCCCAACCCCCTTCAGCTGGACCCCAGCAGCAAGCTGACTGACCGGCCAGAGCATCTGTCCTCTGGTCGTCAGTGCACGTCATAGCGACTGACCCACCGGTCGAATGAGTGGTTGGACACTCAGTGTACTAGGCTTTTGTTATATAGGATGGGATGGGGACTCCTGTATTATCTTCAATGGCATCACCCGATTCCTGAGCCCCTGCGTTCTAAGGTTGTAACTCAGCCCTGCTCTCTTGTATCCCACGGCCTGTGCTTCAGCCCCAACACCCAGCTCCCCTCTGCATTTGGCCCGGCGACATCTTGTGGAGTTGGGTCCTGGTGCCCCACCTGGTCCCATTTATCTCTGCTGAAGCCACTGCCCCCTGCAGGCCCTTACCGTTTGCCTCGATGTCTATAACCACCCCCCCAGACTGCCTCCCCTCAGGGGGTGAGTGACTCCCTGGTCCACTCTGCTTCACGTGGTGTCCTAAGAACAAGACCACCGCCGTGCTGACCGTCCGTTCCAGGCCTCGGGGTTTAGAGCCCCAGGTTTGGGGTCAGGCTGCCTCGTTTTCAAGCACTTGAGTGCATGAAGTCATGTAATCCTTCTAATAAGCCAATGACGTAGCTACGAGGGTTACCCGTTTTACAAAGGAGAAAAACTGAGACTCACCCATCTGGCTAGCACTGAGCCAGGAGCTGGCCCGTGTGTCTGAGCTCTCGTCACTGTGCACCTTTATCCGGGACCACTGCCCAGGACCCGGTGAGTCTTTCATCCCTTTACCCAGGACCTGGTGAGTGCTACACCCCCTTACCCAGGACGTGGTGAGTCCTACATCCCACAAAGCATTCTCTGACTATGGCAGCCTCGCCAAGACTGTTCTGGTTGCAGGTGTTCACAGCCCTAGCCGTCTATCCTCCAGCCCCAGCACCTGATTTAACTCTCCCACCCACCCCCAACCCCCGAGCTGCTGCAGTTTGCCCACGTGGGTTATACTGCTGAAGCACGCTGGTGCCACATCTCACATTTGGGGGCTGTGCTCAGAGCCGGCCTCAAGGAGTCCTTAGAACAGCGGTTCTCAACCTGTGGGTCGAGACCCCTCTGGGGGTCGAACGACCCTTTCACAGGGGTCACCTAAGACCCTCGGAAAACACCTATTTCCCATGGTCTTAGGAACCAACACACCGCTCCTCGGTGTAGCAAAGTGTAGCCATGTCGTTTACTGTTGTCCTAGGAAGACTGTTACCCATGCTACACCGCGATTCAAGACATTTCATTTATTTGTCATTAGAAATAAATATTTCACAGTATATAATTACATATTGTTTTTGTGATTAATCACTATGCTTTAATGATGTTCCATGTGTAACAACGAAAATACATCCTGCCTATCAGATATTGACATTACAGTTCATCACAGTAGCAAGATGACAGCGATGAAGTAGCCACGGAAATCATTTGATGGTTGGGGGTCACCACCCCATGAGGAGCTGTCTTAAAGGGCCACGGCCTGAGGAAGGTGGAGAACCACTGCCTTAGGACGTGATGCCAGGGAAGCCTCTGCTGCTGCAGGGATGGAGGCGGCGCCCACAGGAATGCGCGCCCCGATCTTATCTCGGCCTCTGGGCCCCACCCTCCGGGAGGTCACCTCCCACGGCACAGGCGGCCTCCTGTAGACGCCACGGCCTGCACACCTGCTCTGCCAGCTCACTGGAGCCCGAGCCCTCCGATGGCCCTTGGCTCCCGAGACTCTTGCTCCGCTTTCCTTATCAGCAGCCTGGGCTGGCTCCGGCCTCGCGGCCTTTGATGCTGACCTCCTCCCGGGGAGGCCCCCGGCGCCCGGCTGCAGCAGCGGCTCTTTATGGCCTCGTTAACCGGAGGCTCCTCCAGGATGGAAACTATGACATCACCCAAACGCCGCCGCCACGGATAAGATGGGGGGAGCGTGCTTCTCCAACATCCCCATTCCCGGGCCCCGCTCCAGAGCTCCTACCGAGGAATGCTGAGCGAGCACCTGCGTGGTCCTCAGGACCAGGGCAGTTCAGGAAATGCGCACCTGAGATCCTGGGTAATATTTTACCAGCGGGTCTAATGGGATTTGATTCAGGTCCAATTGCCAATCGGGAATTGGGAATCCTGGACTGAGAGAACATTGGTTTTCAGGGGCCTCCCTGCATTCTTCCTTGTTAATTTCTTTATTTATATATTTATTATTATTATTATTATTATTGATTTTTCACAGAGAGGAAGGGAGAGAGATAGAAAGTCAGAAACATCGATGAGAGAGAGACACTGATCAGCCGCCTCCTGCACACCCCACAGTGGAGATGTGCCCGCAAGCAAGGTACATGCCCCCGACCGGAATCAAACCCGGGACCTTTCAGTCTGCAGGCCGACGCTCTATCCACTGAGCCAAACGGGTCTCGGCGTCAATTTCTATTTTTCTAGCTACTACTCTAAGAAAGCATGTTCTGCTAAGTAGACCACTAATACAGGCATTTGCCACGTGACCTGAACACGTCGTTTAAGGATTCCGAGCTTTAATGTCACTTTTATAGGGAAAAGGCTGGCTTGGGCCAGGTCAGTAGTAGTTCTCTCCCTTGAATGCACCTTAGAATCGCTTCAGGAGTTTCTCAAACATACATCCCCAGGGATTCTGATTTAATTGAGCCAAGCCACTGTGCTGTATAATGGAGGTTAAAACCAAGTGAACTGGGTGGTTGTCAAGGCCTTCCAGCTCTGAAATAACTCTGGTTGAGTAGCTCTACCATTTTCTAATTCTTCTTTCAACCCCAGACACATTCGGCATACGTAATGCATATCTCCTCTCTTTTATTCCACTGCTTTTCAGTAACATCTTCCTTAGGCATGTGATGTTCATGTAGGAAAGAGACTGACTGGCTTTAAAATGCTCTTCTGAGTCATTCCTCTTATGCAGGAATATAATAAGGTCTTTTAAAATCAACTGGCCCAGCTACAAATAGCAGCAGCCCATCTGCTAATTAAACCGAAGACAGAGGTCCACCTATCCACCCCTCCAGCACTTCGAGGAGTTTTGTTGAGGCCTGCTCTCTCTCCGTGCCTGTGCGAGCTGCCGTCATACGCAATGCTTGAGAAACGCAGCCCAAGCCCATGTGGAAAGATGCTCATTGTGTAAACATTGATGGGGACGTGATGGGGACCGGGATGGCCTACAAGGAGCCGCCAGATGCAGAGAGGGACTGGGCCTCTCTGTGCGGGAAAGGCTTGGAGGATGGAGGGCGAGGGAAGGGGAAACTTGGCAATGAAGTGGGGGGGGGGGGAGTAGGCAACACGGCGTGCTGGAAGGAACTGGTGTGGTGAGAGCTGGGGGTCCCAGGAACAGAAGGAAGGAAGGCCAAAGAGGCTGGGACTGGCCAGAGCGGGTAAGAGAGCTTTGGATTCTTAAAAATATGTTGTATTGATTTCAGAGAGTGAAGGAGAAGGAGAGAGATAGAAACGATAGAAACTT
>PVJN01053138.1:0-13833 GCA_004026805.1 Lasiurus borealis | reverse complement strand
CAATGAGAAACCCCTTGATTCCATCGCTGCCTCCCCAGTCTCAGGGTTGGGAGCGCACATCTTTTTCATTATTCCCACCAACAGGTTCACTTTTCTGTTTTCCACTCATTTTTCTAATATATATTTATTGGTTTCAGAGAGGAAGAGAGAGAGATAGAAACATCAATGATGAGAATCATTGATCAGCTGCTCCCTGCAGACCCCCTACTGGGGATTGAGCCCACAACCTGGGCATGTAGCCTTGACCAGAATTGAACCCTTCAGTCGGACCCTTCAGTCCACAGGCCGACACTCTGTCCACTGAGCCAAACCAGCCAGGGCATCATTTTTAAAAAATCAGATAATATGGGTAATACTCCATAGCGTATTCAAAGAATTGCCCCAAAACTCAACAAAGAAGGCCACTGCCAAAATCCATCTGCCAGCTGACACTTGGAGGCACTTTGTCGTCAGTCAAAGTGTTTTGTGGGTCAACTGAAGCCTGAAAATGGCTGGATTTTGCGTAGATAAAAGATAGCCCATGGGTGTCAATGTCAAAGGTACAAGGGGTAAAGGTCATAGGGCGTCCACCTGCCTCGGTTTGTCTTGCCTGCCTTGGAGGTTAGTGATGACTCTGTGAGAAAGACGATGTCTTCCAAAGATAGTTACAACATTTCCCAATCTACATGCTACTGGGTGACCTTGACACTCCTCTGTTTGAGAGATAAGGCCTGTGTCCTCTCTCCTTTAACCTGATGGACCTGGGGCTTGGTCATAGCCAGTAGCGTGCAGCAGAAGTAACACGAGGACTCCTAACACTGGCCCATAAAGCCTGGTGAGCAGGCCAAGCGCCCTGACGCTACCATGCTGTCAGGAAGCCCAAAATATCACACATGGAGGTCACGTGGCGATGCCCCAGTGAGAGAGAGATGCTCGGCCATCCTTCAGCTCATGATGTTCACACACCAGGCTCCACCCGACTGCAACCTCAGGAGATCGTGAGCCCAGCTGAGCCTTCCCTTGACTTCCTGGCCCAGAGAAGTCCTGAAAGAGAAGAAAATAACTGTTGCTGCTTTAAGCCACTATGTTTGAGGCTCACTTGCTTCTCAGCAGCAGACAGCCCTATGGTTGGTTTTGCGACCATTGTTGTAACACTCTTGACTGTTCCTCTCTTTTTCCTTGTGTTACTGTGGTTGCTGTCGTTATTGATTGTCCGGTTTCCCACTGAAGAAGCCGGGTGGGATCTGGCAGCCTGACTGTCTCCCTCGCTCCCTGAGTGCTGGGAACCGCTCAGCGCCTCTCAGGAACCTCACTGTTTAAATATATTTATTGTTGGCGACTGGAGCCGCTCCTCCGCTAGATACCTGCTCCCTTGGCAGAGCGCCCTGCCTCCCGGGGGTGGGGAGTAAGAACCTTCTAGTCTTGGTGCAGTAAACAGCTTTCTGTGTGTTCTGTGTCAGCAACCCCCAAACATTCTGCTACGTGTGCCAGGAAGTCCACTATGAATGGATGCTCTCTGGGACGTGTCCCTGACCCTGTCTCACCCCACCCCCCTGGGAAGGACTGAGTTAGCTTCTTTCCTGAATGCGGCCAGCAAGAGGGGCTGCCAGGCGTTCCCCGGACAGGCGTCCGACATTTGCAGAGCCCTCAGCTCCACATAAAGACCGTCCTGACCATGTCCTCAGGGAGTCCAAGGGGACCCATCACACTCCTTTTAAAAATATATATATTTCTATTGCTTTCAGAGAGTAAGGGAGAGATAGAAACATCAGCGATGAGACAGAATCACTGATCGGCTGCCTCTTGCACCTCCACACTGGAGTCTGAGTTTGTAACCTGGGCATGTGTCCTGACTGGGAACCAAACCATGACTTCCCGGTTCATAGGTCGATGCACAACCACTGAGCCACACTGGCTGGGCCATCAGGCACTCTTTATAAAACAACCTCCTCCTCATGCCGGTGCCTCTCCAGAGAACTCTAGCCTCCCTAACACCACAAGCAGCCACTTCATTTTCTTCAAGGGCCCGGAGTTAAAACTGATCACACTTCTGGCTTTTCTTTGGTTGCTGGAAAATGTGCAGCCGTAGCCATGGCTCACCACGATGAAAGTGTGGATCATGCTGGTAGAACACAGAGAAGAATTCGGATAGAATTTTATTGCTCAGAGATAAGAAGACAGTTTTGTGGCAGAGCCTCCCAGAACATACGTAAACATAAAAGTGGCTCCCATAACACATATACTGTAGTTTATGTCCGGCGTAAGTGCCTTGCCGTGCGTTATCTACCCTGCTACGGTGCAGTGACTCTTCATTTCTTGGGGGCCACAATCATTTCAAGAAGCTCATGAGACTTCTTCCTAGAAAATCACCCTTTGTCATGTATGTTCTAGAAATAAGCTACTTAAACAGACTAGGTTCTATCCCTGTCACTTCCATTTATATGGCTGCGTAATATTCACGTGTGACTGGGTTTAATTTACTTACCCGTCTCCTATGTGTGGACATTTAATGTCTCTCTGTTTTAAACGATACTAAAAATTTCTGTAGCAGCATCATTATGAGCTTCTTGTCCTCATTTAATTCGTGCTGGTTGTGCCTCGATGTCCTGGTGGCTAGAACAAGGCAGGGCAATGTTTTAAAAATGAGAAATGGAACTGTCCTCTGCGGCCTGGGCTCAGCCCAGGGCTCCTGGCTCGGGCCCAGCCACAGCTCCGGCTCCGTGGGTCCCCGTGGAGAGCAGGCGCTGCACTCGCTTTCCAGCCCGCAGGGTGCAAGGAGGTCTGGGACGCAGACTGCGAGGGCCCCGCTGAGCTGCCCGGCCCCGGGCACAGTGATTTATGCCATGGCCGGGAAGAACAGGGGCTGTGTGTTCCTGGAGCGGGGCTGGCAGAACTGGGGTGCGGGGGCGGGGGGGCAGGGATGTAGCAGGAGGGTGGAAACAGCCGCTTCCAAGGGCCTGCCGGGTGCACTGGCCGGCAACCCTTTATGCCCATAAAGCGAGCCCTATGAGCCTGTCCTGGAGCCGCCCGCGCGGCCGGAGGCTGCCCGTGGAGGTACACAGGGACCAACACAAACAGCCATGGAGAAAGGGGCCTCTGTGGTGAGCAGGGGGAGGGCTGCTGGCCGGACAGGGTGCCAGTGCTGTGTGGCTGGGCATGGCCGGCAGGTGCTCCCAGGTCACCTCATATTGCTGCCCTGAGGGCTGGGGGGCTGTATGTAATGCTAAGGGTTGAGGGCTGTGATCTCCAGAGCCAGCCTTCCTCCCTCCCTCCCTCCCTTCCTTCCTTCCTTCCTTCCTTCCTTCCTTCCTTCCTTCCTTCCTTCCTTCCTTCCTTTTTGCCTTTTTTGTTCTGTCATCATTTTTTTCTTCTGAAAGCCTTTCCTCTTGATGGCCAGTAATTGAATAGTTACAAAAATGGCATGTGCTCATCTACCTGCTGAACTCATGCAAAGATGGAGAAAGAGCTTAGGCTCTCCCACCCCTGCTCCCCATCAGCCCTGGGCCTTCCCTGCCTGCCCAGGTCCCGGGTCCAAACGCCTTACCCAGCTGCGCTCTTTCTATTGTTTGTTTGTTTGTTTGTTTTAAAAAGCCCCCGGCCTCTCCATCGCAGTGGCTCTCAGTCTGGAATATTTGGAAACTTGTTGCAGCTTTTCTGTTACTTCTGTGACCATGACTGGAGTAGAGAAGGGGCCCTGCAGGAAGCAGCTGACCAGTGATTCTCATCACTGATGTTTCTCTCTCTCCCACTCTCCCGTCAGCTGTGAAACTATTGCTGTGAAGGGACAAGGGACGCTGTGTGTCTTGCAACAGGGGGCAGTTTCTCATTGACGGTGCCGCGCGCTAAGTGCAGCCGCACGTGCCCTGCCTCCAGAGGGAGCCACCCCGAGTCACTCTTTGTAACTGGTGGGCCAGGCGCAGCAACAGGAACCTCATCCAAAGGCTGTTCCCAGGCCTAGGGTTTCCGCCATTTCAAACAGCACCACAGAGCCACTCCCCTTGCACATGCTTTCGGGGCGCTTCTGTCCCTGGGGGACCCGTGTCTGCTGGGCTGGGGCTGAGGTGCGCTGCATTTCCTGTTGTGGAAGAAAATGCAGACTCTTCCCAAAGGTGGCGCCACCTGCTTGCCCCCTGCAGCTGGGTGTCCGGCCCCACCCAGGCGGCGAGCAGGGCTGTTTGTTTAAAGCCTCACCCACCTGTTGCTTGCAGGGCGCTGTTCCTGAGCAAGATGAGGCCCAGCATCCTTCCAGTTATAGCCGGCCACTGGCTTTCCTCTTCCCAACTCCTGCGTGATGGGTCCACCGCGTTGGCCGGACGGGGGGGCAGGGGCGAGGGCAGGGGTGGGGGGGCGCAGAGAAGTAAGTGCCCTCTGGTCACAGCATGTTAAGGGTGTGGTATCAACAGGAGTGGTCCCTGTGGATGTTCACTTTGCTTAATTATCTTCTAACACGGGCCTGCGTGTCGTGTCGTGTGCACAGGGACTGCCTCTAACCCATGTGTTGTTCAGGATTGCTGGTGTCACCACTGAGCTCCTGCCTCAGCCATCAGAGTCTCCAAACCCAGCACCTCAGACTCAGGGACACAGGCCACACTCCATCCCCAGCACCTCAGACTCAGGGACACAGGCCACACTCCATCCCCAGCACCTCAGACTCAGGGACACAGGCCACACTCCATCCTCCATCCCCAGCACCTCATACCCAGGGACACAGGCCACACTCCATCCTCCATCCCCAGCACCTCAGACCCAGGGACACAGGCCACACTCCATCCCCAGCACCTCAGACCCAGGGACACAGGCCACACTCCATCCCCAGCGCCTCAGACTCAGGGACACAGGCCACACCCATCCTCCATCCCCAGCACCTCAGACCCCGGGACACAGGCCACACTCCATCCCCAGCACCTCATACCAGGGGATCACAGGCCACGCTCTCCTGGGAGTTCCGTCTCCCCCAGTCTCCACGCAAAATCCAAAAGTACCCCTAACACTTGGCTAGCCTCCCCCCATGAAGCCAAGTGGAAATAACTCATCACCCTCATGCTTTCCGTCAAGGGACTCTCCCCCACCCTCTTCCTGGGACTGAGTGAAGGTGGGAGCTGCGGTGAGCTTGGTGTGGCCAGTCTGTGGGGTTCGGGGGAGTGTCTGGCCCACTCTCTTGTGTGCCCACACTGCTTTGGGCCCACAATGACGGTCACACCCGTCATTCTCCTGCCATCAGACGAGCAAGTGAGTCCTGATGACATTCTGGGCCTGTTCCCAGGGACCAAGCCTGCGGCCCTCGAGCCTGTGCTGGTGCTGGAGGCCGAGGGGAGGGAGAACCAGCAGGGCCGGGACCGGGCTCCCAGGCTGGTGGTCTGGAATGATAAGTCGGAAAGAAAGCAGATAACTAAGTCACAGGCAGGACAAGCACCCAGCACAGGGCATGGGAGGGACCGCTCTGCACGGCCAGGACAGGGGCCTCCTGAGAAAGGGACGCTGAGGCCTGAAGGTCAAAAGGGGCCGAAGAGTCCAGCTCCCACCCTGCCTCAGGGGTGCAGGACACCCTTAGGGCCATGCCCACCCCCGACGCTGGTGCCAGCCTAGCTCAGAGGGGGGAACCCACTCGCGCCCAGGCGCACCTCCTGTCTCCACCGCTGCCCACTCCTCAGGCAGGAAAGTGTGGGCATCAGGCCTGCCTCTTCCTGTTCTCCTGCCTCCGCCCTCCTCGGCTTCCGTGCCACCGCACCCTGTAATTTCCTGTCTGCGGGGACACTTATGTGGGATGCACCCAGGCCTGGTCTCTGGGGGGACCACAGGCCCCAGCCCCTCCCTGCGCAGGGCCTGGCCTACCCACCATCGCCTCCCTGCCGGGCTGGGCCCCGAGGGGTGGGAGGCAGAGCCCCAGACCTGGCCCCTTCCCGCTGGGGCTCCCTGGGTGGGCCCCGCACGTCACCGGTTCTTTCTGGGCCTTTCGGAACCAGCAGCACAGAGTTCAGCGGACGGGAACCTGGAACCCCTGAAGGTCTCAGAGGCAGGAGCCGGCCGCCCCGCTGCACAGGGGAGAGGAAGGCCCGGCACACGTGCTGCCTCAGAGGCTTCATGGTGCGGAGACAGGAAGCCAGGCCGGAGGGAGGACCTCCCCGCCACCCGCGGGAGGCCTGGCCCGGCAGGCTGTTTCCTCACCTGGAAAGGGGAGACCACGCGCTCGAGCTCTCAGGGCTGCCATGGGGTCAGAATAAGAGAAACGACGGACGGGGTCTCAGACAGAGCGGCGGGGGCGGGGGCCTGCTCTCTGCAGGAGGAGACCCGCGCAGCCCTGCCCGGCCTCCGGGTGTGCACACCTCGCGCACCTTCCCGCCCGGCGCAGAGGCGGGGAGGGCTTCCTGGGCGGCCAGAGGAAGGGGCGACGGGACAGGAGGCAGGAACCCTTCAAGGAAGTCTACGTGACAATGCAGCCAACATCCCCGAACCCCCGTTTCCCTGTCGTAAATAAGAGGCCCAGTACCTCACGGACGCACATACTAGCAGCTCACTGCGGGAGAAGAGAGGCAGGCCTAGGCGTCCCCATTTAAGGGAGGAACGTAAGCCGTGGAGGTTCCCCAGTGCACAGCGGGCCCCTCTCTGCCATGGTCCAGGCAGGAGCGGTGGGCTCCAGAGCCTCGAAGGTGGGCCAGGGGTCCCGAGCACCAGGGGCCGGGCCGGCCTCCAGCTCTGGGATACCCGGCTGGGTCACTGGGGGACAGGGTGCTCGCGGAGGCACAAACAAGTCCAGACCGTTTCCTGGTTGGCACTGCGCGCCAACAGCAACTCCTCCTGCGCCATAAATAAATTTCCCATTGAGTAAATATGAAATGCCCTGGCATTTTTTCCTTCTGCAAAAGGAAAGGGCATTCATCTCTCCCGTCTTCAGAAGCGGGTTCCTTATTTTCAGCTCCTCTCTGGCATCACCCAGGGACACAGGAGAAAATGTCTCTTCTCATCCTGGGCTGGAGGTGGGTGGTGCCAGGCCAGGCACGGTGGGCAGCACGTGGTTCCATGCCACAGACGGGCTCTGTCCCCCCAACTCTTATACAGACCTTTCTCGGGAACTCGGCGGGTTTTCCCCCTGAAGCAACATTGTCTGTGGTTCTTGGGCTCCCAGGCTAGATCAGCGGCCCATCTTGGAGGCGGGAGAAAAAAGCCAGGGCTTTGGAGTCAGAGAACCTGGTGCAAACCCGGCTCTCGCTGTGATCTTGGGAAGCGACTCAACTCTCAGCGCCTCACCGCCCAGCATGTCAATGTTGGAAGACACGCTTCTAGGGCCTCTGCACCTTTAAGTCTGAGACAGCACTTGTTCTCAACTTCCTTTTCTTTTTCTTCTTTATCCTTACCAGAGGATGTTTTAGAGATGGTGGAAGGGAAGGAAGAAGGGAGGGAGGGAGGGAGAGAGAAACATCAATGTGAGAGAGACACATTGATTGGTTGCCTCCTGCACATGTCCTGACTAGGGATCTAACTGCAACCCAGGTACGTGCCCTTGACCAGGAATTGAACCTGTGACCCTTTGGTGGGTGTCCGAGGCTCTAACCACTGAGCAGTCCAGCCAGGGCCTGACTATCTTGTCAAGGCGTTTGGTTTAGCAGACATTTGGGGAATAGAGAAATAGTTCCCCCTCTAGAACAGAAGACATATTTGTCTCCTCCCAGGGTAATAAAAACACCGTCTCTCTCCAGGGCAAAGGTCAGGCAGGTCTGCCCGCAGCCCCCTTCTAAGATTGGCAGTTCCCAACCGCAGGGTTCCTCAGCTCTGACAGTCCCCCGTGGGCACGGCATCCCCCTGGGAGGGCCCCCAGTTGGCTTGTGAGACAAGAGGCCACGGGAGGCCGCATGAACATGGAGCTCACATCGCCTGCTTTGCCCGGAGTAACAAGTCCTCTGTTTTTGTCCCAGAGGTCTCGTGTCTCCTGCCAGCATTGATGGGCCTGGCACGCTGGCTGCCAGCTTCCCAGTGGAGTAGAATCTCAGATGCCCCTCCCTGCCACGGCTCTAACCCACCCCGTTGCTGGGAGGGGGAGATGCCAGGTTGTGTCGGGCCTGAGGGGAGGGTCCCTAAGCGGTGTTGGAACACTTTGCTCTCAGGGGCTGGGAAACAGGTTACTCACAAGCACTCAGAATCCCCACCCAGGACGCCAGCAGTGCAGCGTGCCCTTGGCCCTGGGATTAGGCCTTCCATCCTGTCGGGGGGTGTTCTGGGAGCTGGGACAGGCTAGCAAGGGCTAGGGTGCAGTGGAAGTCCTTGACACCCCTCCTCAGAGGCAGCCTGGACGATCAGTGTAAAGCCTTTCCCGACCTCCCCCTGCACCTAAATATGTTTAGAGCACGTGTGGTTTATTTTTACATAAATTAATTGCACTGTGTGATTTTGCAAAGCTCATTTTCACTCAGAGCTACATCGTGGACACCTTTCTGTGTCAAACCACGTGCCTTTAAGAACTGCTGGATGGCATTCAGGATGGTCTAGCCACCATTGATTGAGCATGCCCTCTGGACAGACATCAGCTGCATCCACTTCTCCTGGAACAGCCTCCTGGGGTATGGGTGAGGGCCGCCCCAGGGCAGAAATGAGGGTGCTCCACCCTCATATTACAATATGGAACCGGAGATCTGAGGTCACACTGGGGATGGCCTGGTGCTCAGTCCCTGCTGTGTCCCCTCCTCCCCTCCGCTAGGGGTCACCACCCTGAGAGAGGGGGTGGAGTAGAGGAGACCGGTCGCAGGGCCCTTCTGGAGATGCTGGCAGGCTGTGGAGACGGCAGGCAGCTGAGTTCCCTAAAGAGCCACCGTGTGGTGCTACAGGGAAAGATGGGTGCCAAGGGGTTCCTAGGAACCCTCTCCTGGGTGCCCCACTCTGGAAAGAGGCTCTGTCAAGTTTGACCCTGGGTTCACCCTTGGGGGGCCCAGTCCCCTCAAGCTCAACCTAAAGTCTGTCCACCATCCCTGAGGCCCCCTAGGTTGCTGCTGCTTGTCACATAGTCTGGTAGCCCAGCTATTGCGGACCAAACCAGCCAGGTCAGCCAATGGGCAGGACCTGGGGTAAGGCCAGGACAGTAGGCCTTAGACAGAATGCCAGCTCATGTCCCTGAGAGCCCCCGTTGGGCTGTGCACTGGGTCTGCTGTGGGGGCAGAGGCGGGGACGTGGGAGACACAGCTTGCTGAGGTCAGGCTGGCAGAAGGATGTGACATCAAATATAACAAGCAAATCAGAATTAGCTAAGAATTAACTACTCACACTTACCGGGTGCTAATGTGCCAGGCTCTGTGCTGGCTCTTTATCCTCCTCTCCTATTCTGACAACAACCCTGCAAGGCAGCTACTGCAACCCCCAATTTACAGTAGGGAACAAGCTCAGAGAGGTCAGGTCCCATAGCTCGTAAATGGTGACTCTGGGACTCAAACCCAAGCTCTCTGTCCCTGGCCCTCTGATACCACATCTTAACCGTTAAAGAGTCCTGAGTCCCGATGAGGTATTTAACATACATATTTGTCTATAGATTTTTCTAATAATGTCAAAATGTATTCAGTATTGTTTGTTGTTAATCATCACCTGATGATATTTTTCCCTTTGATTTTTTAGAGGGAGTGGAAGGGAGGGGGAGAGAGAGAAACATTGATGTGAGAGAGACATCTGAATTGGTTGCCTCCCGCACGTGTCCCACCAGGGCTGGGGATCAAGCCTGCAAGCAAGGTACATGCTCCTGACCAGAATCCAACCGGCTAGGACCCCCTAATGAAAGCCCAGAGGCTTCAGATCAGAAAACCAGGTGCTTTTGTTGTCATCATGAAATTGTTAGCACTCTTAGAACAAGGGGTCCCACATTTTCAATTTGCCCTGGGCACTGCACATGATGTCCTGTCTATGGCTACAGTTCACACACACAAGCATGTGTGCACGCACGCACACACACACATGCACACACACCACAATTTCACAGGTGACTTTAGATGTTCAGAAATCCGATGAATCCATTCGAAGACTCAAGAAAGACCCGTTTTCTTTCCCTGGCTTCCTGGAAGGCGGTGTTTGGATACACGTGTGTGCTTGCAAGTGTGTGTATGTGTTTGCCTGTGGCAAGTTGTCAGGTGAGACCATGCGCCCAGGCAGGGAGCTGGGCCAGTGGGCAGAGGAAGATGTGGTGAGGATGGCATTGATCTTCACACAGTCTGCGACAGCAACTGTCTCACCTCAGAGAGGAAACCCAGTCCTGGTAATAAACAGCCCTGGTAGTAGCCCATGTGCTCAAAGACCTGTCACTTTGGGGATCAGACAAGGAGCCTTTGTCCGTCATGGTGGCCTCGGTAAATACAGGATGGTGACCAGCAGCGGATGCTCAGGCTCGCAGTCTGTGGTAGGGTTGTCTAAGTGAGGATTGGCACTTTGCTTAGAACATTGCCTACTGTGTCCAGCTGGAGGGCCCCCTGTGCTCAGCTGGAGACAGCCTATGCCCAGCTGGAGGGCACCCTGTGCTCAGCCCTGATAGCGGAGACTCCTAGGCCAGGGGTGGACACTGAGATGGCCCTCTCCATCCCTGCACAGGGAGCCTCAGCAGTCAGGAGGGGGCACTTATACAATCCTCACTCTGATCTGTGTACCTTGGGCAGGCAAGTGGCTAAACATCTCTGTGACTCAGTTTCCCTATCTGTGATATGGGGATAATAATCCCTACCTCTGAGGTTATTGTGAGCATTGAATTTAGTTGATGTCTTTCCAGCAAAGCACACTAATGATAGCTCTTGTTGGTATTATTGTTATTGAAAACTGGATCCGAGGACAGGGCTTTAAGCATGACACCAGTACTTTTAGTTTTCGGGATTTTGATAGGAATTGTAAATCTAAAGGTCAATTCAGGGAGAATAGACAACTTTAAGCTAAGTCTTTCAATCCAAGAACATGGTATGTTTCTCCACTTATTTAGATTTTCTTTTATTTCTTTCACCAGGATTTTGTAATTTTTCAACATGTATTGTGATTTCTTGAAGCATTTGATTTCTCCCTGTTCCTTGTTAGTATATAAAAATGCAATTGATTTTTGTGGGTTGGTCTTTTATCCTGGAAACTTGCTGAGCTCACATATGATGGGATATTATGCAACTGTTAAGGTGATGTTATGTCACCCCTCCCTTTCGCTTCATTCAGAGTGAATTCCCTTGGGTTAAACAGCTGTGTGCCATAGGAGACTTACCCATCCTATTAAGTTCAATGGTATGTTTTTCACTTTAAAGATATAAAACATATTTTTACATTTTTCACTGTTCTTATTTCATTTCTTCCTCTGTAGGCCTCATAAATATTTATTCTTTCCCTTTTCCTTTTTGTTAATTTTACTTTTCAGTGACAGTCAACATTCAATATTACTTTGTATTAGTTTCAAAATGTTCATTCTTTAAAAAAAAACTGATTTCTGCATTGATCTCTGACGAGCCTAAACATCCTTCTTTAAAGGATCGTTAAAGGCTTATCCGCAGTGCATTCACGTCTGATTGTTGGGTTTGTCTGTTTTCTTAGCAATGGATTTCTTCATCTGATGTGGAATGTTAGCTTCTGGGCCAGTTGCGAGTAGGAGGTTGATTTATGTTTTGTTTTCTTTTTCTCTCCCTCCTGCTCACTGTGTCTGTCCCCGGCTTTGCTGTCTGAGCCCACAATCCAGGTTGCATGTGGCATCCTGCTCCGTGCTCAGTCTGGGGTAAATGGACTCAGAAAGGGGGCCTGGGGCCTGGCGCTTCCTGTCCCCTCACCTGCAGCTTCTCACCAGCCACAGGGGCTTCAGTCTTGAGTTACACAGTTTGAGGTCCTTTGTGACAACAGACCTAGCCAACTAAAACAGCAAGTTACCTCACCTCTTAGTTTTCCTGCCTGTAAAATGGGGAAAATAGCAGCATCTAACTGTGCAGAGATAGGGATAATCACCAAACATTCTACTTACTGCTCTACATTTTCTGCCCCGCCCCTTGCAGGTCAGTGGCCTGTGGCCTGAAGTTACATGAGTCACTTCTTGTGCAAAGCATCAGAGATCCAGCACATGGCCCCCCAGCTGTCTTTTCTTCTGCCTCAGCATCACAGTGACCTCCTGTTCAGTTGGCCGGATCACAGGATCAAGACTGCCTGGCTTGCTGGGTTACCACGTGACCGACGGGGGCCCTGGAGTGTCTCATGGACCAACAGCAGACTCTGCACAAGTGGGAAATAAACCCTTGTCATGTCAGGCCCCAAGACTTTGGGAATTGTTTGTTACCACAGCACAGTCTACCTTATGCTGACTAACACGTTACCACTAGGATTGTCGTGAGGCTTACATGGGTCAATATGTGCAAAGCAACTAGAGCAGTGCCTGGCATATAGCAAGGACTCAGTAAGTAAGTTAGCAAGTAAGTACGATATAGTAGGTAAGTTAGCTATCAAAGCAGTTGTGTGGTTGCAGGCAGGATGCTTGACCTCTCTGAGCCTCATTTTCAAAGTAGGATCAAAGACAGCACCCACTGTTTACCTTGGGCAAGTGGCTAAACATCTCTGTGACTCAGTTTCCCTATCTGTGATATGGGGATAATAGTCCCTACCCCCTGATTGTGTAAGTGCAGCCTCCTGACTGCTGAAGCTCCCCGTGCAGGGATATATATGGCCATCTCAATGTCCACCCCTGGCCTAGGAGTTTCCTCACTTTCAAAGTAGGATCAATGACAGCACCTACTGTAGAGGTGTTGTCGGGCTTAAATAAGAAAATGCTCCTATTGGCCTAGGGAAGGCAGAGGTGTCTATCTCCCCATCCCACTCTGCGCCTCATCACCGCAGATCGGTGTGCTTGCCTGCCTGCCTGCCTCTGAGGCTCTGAGCAGGACTTGGCTGGCATCCACTGACCCTTCCCTTTCCGATGTGGATGTGTGGGGCCCCACTCTGCGGTGAGGTCATTGTTTCGAAGCATCTGCTCTTTGTTTTGTAAAGCTTCCCACAGAGGGCTGGGGGCAGGCCCCTCTCGCTAGGCAGACCCCTTGCCCAGAGCCGCCGGACCTGCAGCAGACACGGCTCTCAGTCCTCGGCTTTTGCACAAATCAAGACCTTTGTGTTTGGCCGTAAAGAAGGCAAGACACAGAGGACCTCTGTAAGGAGAGAGAACGTTTCCCTCAACGCACAGGGAAGACGGTGAGCATTAAGATACCCATGAACCTTCACACGGAGAACTAAGAGCTGTAACCAAGTGCCGGCTCGCCAAAGCCCAGCCCGAGCCAGGAGCCACGCAGGGACATGCAGAAACGGTCTGCGAAGCTGCAGGCGGGCGCAGTCAGGGAAAGATGTCCAGATTTCACTTTGATGTAAACAAGGAGTAGGAGTTAGATAAGGCCCTGACTGAGAACAGCTGCAGTTTAGTGAGTAACGGGTAACTGGATGTTTGTACTTAGTTGTAGAATGTGCTCTTGAAGTAGCTCTCACCTTAATGGGCCCTAAGTGTTAGGTGTTCTCCTAGGACCCCCTGGCACTTTAAGTAACGCTGTCCAGACCCCTGTGCAGACCGGCTGAATCAGGCTCTGAGTTCGGCAGGAGGGCAGAGGCTCTCAAAGTGGGCCCCAGGGACCAGCAGCACCAGGCCCTTTGTCAAATGCAGATCCTCAGGGCCTCGCCTGAGGCTGAATTGGGAACTCTGAGACGGGCTCAGAAGTCTGCTTTCAGATGTCCTCCGGAGGGGTTCAGGATGAGGGCATCTGGGTCTATACCTGCAGCGGGGAGTGGGCAGTGACCTTCCCATTCTTGGAACATTTTCTACATATAAGTGAGGACAAGGCAAAAACCAGGTCACAGTGACTATCCCTGCCCGCTCTGTCCTCTTACCAACACAGGAACAGGGGA
>PVJN01053137.1:0-13836 GCA_004026805.1 Lasiurus borealis | reverse complement strand
AAAAAAAAAATGTATGCATGGCTCCATTAATCCTCACCCTTATCTAATTCAACCACTTCTTCTGGCCAACTCCTGTGAGGGGAAAAAGATTCTGTCCCTTCATTTAGATGAGCAATCTAATATGACTCATGAATAAAACATTTTAAAGATTAATGATCTCAGCGAAGGCCTTCTGATAAGGTAGCAGCACGATAGTCTAAAATAGAATAAAAACAAAGAATGTGTCGGTGCATAAATATCGCTCCTAATTCGTAAGTTTTGGAAAGTCCCATATTTCATGAATCATTAGCCTGTTTTATCTTGATGTTATACAATCATTTCAAAAATAAGACTGTGTAGATGTTGCCACCTACTGTTTGCCTGGAAATATGCTATTATAATTCACTTTATATAACAACGCTTTTCCGTCTAACTGCATTTCTTTTTCTGCAGTCATCATCTTTATCTCAATTTCTTTTTTAAAAAATAATTTATTTGCTTACTCTTAAGTGGTCTACAAGGTCATTATAAGAAATTTTTCCACTGATCTACTGGAAAATCCTAAAGATTTGTCTTTAATCTTCCCCAATATGGTGAAATTGTTTTCAGGTTTGAAAAGACAATAGTATATATATATTTAAAAATGCATTGGTCTCCAATTGAATTCAAAGAAGTTAAGACAAATAGATTTCTTTTAGTTTAAAGATTCAAATTAAAGATATTTATAAGGAAAATATCTGTTTTTTCCCCTGTAAATATATTTGTCAGTGGTTGCATACCAAGCTTTTATTGTTAGGATAAAATATTGCTTACTTTAATTACCAATTGGTTTTTTGAATTGTTTACTTTGTAATCCTGAGATGTGTATGGAGCACTATTTTACATATGCTATTGATTCAAACCAGAAATAAAGTAAAATTTGTAAAATCTTTGAAACCATATTTCAGACTACTTTAAATGCCCTGAGATAATCTATGATCTATTGACAAAGAACTATGACTAGAGCCAATAATAATCATCATTAAAATCTGTAAACTATTTGACAGTTAATATACGTCTTTGTATATTTTTGTAAGTTTGGTATTAGTCACAATACTATGAAGTAAATAGTACAGTAAACATTTCCATATTACAAATACATAGATATAAAAAAAGTGAGACTAAAAGGAATCAAGGCACTTGTTGAGTATTACATGGCCAAAATAACTCTAAATATAGTTCTCTTAATTCCAAAATTTATTTACTTTTAAAAAATATTTCTTATGAATTAGTTTCATTAATTTACATGATACTTGACTCTTTAAACTTTTGCTTGAATGAATAATTTTAAAGTGTTTTAAAATAACAATCCATTCACTTCTAAATGTTCATGCAGGTCTCTAATAACTGAAGTGGACTGCAATGTTATTCTTATCCTATTCTTAATCAAGCAGGTCCCCAAAAGTTGCATTTTTTAAGTGTACACTGCATCCTTGGTTTAGTACAGAGAAGGTGTTTTAAAATGATATAAAATACATTGATATGCATTTCAATAGTGTTACTATTTCTATTGCTAACAAATTACCACAAACTTGGAGGCTTAAAATCATACAAAAATATGACATCCCAGCTTCTGTGGGTCAGATGCCCTGTGCTCAAGGTACTACAAGGCTTTGGCCAGGCTGACTTCTTATATGAAGACTCTGGGAGCAATCTATTTCCACACTTGTGCGGGCTGTGAGCAGAATTCAGTCCCCTTTTGCTGTATAACTGAGGTTCCTATTTCCTTGCAGACAGTTGACTGTAGGCCATTATCGGCTTCCAGAGACCACTCACATTCCTTAGCTCCTCCATTTTCAAATCCAGTGATGGAAAAATATTTCCCTTTGTCTAACCCTCTCTCCTGCTTTGAATCTAACTTTCCTGGCTCTGACCTCTGGACACAGATTTAAACGATTCACATGGTTATGTCAGGCACTCCTGGATGATTTCTTTATCTCAAGGGCAACTCATTTTGGACCTTAAGTACAGCACAAAATTCCTTCACAGCAACACCAGAGTAGTATTTGACTCAATAACTGAAGAAGGTGTGTGTACACCAAGGTCTGGGAACGTGGGGGCCAGTTTAGAATTCTGCTGTCCATGCTTCTCGTCTGGGCAGCTAAGAACATTTTCCAATTCGGCCTTAATACTCCCATGAATTCACATTACAACGTGGGCCCCTCAATAAATCTTCCTAAAGCACAGCTCTGATTAAATTTAATAACTTGCTTAAATCGACAACAAAACAAGCAACACTTTGAAGGCCTCTTCTTGCATGAGGTAAGGTCTTTGAAAATCAAGATCTGTCTCCCCAGTTTCTCTCTACCTCCCCTCAGATATCATTAAATCAAGAACCACCATCTCTCCTGAGCACAGCCAGCTCAGTGCTTTCACTTCTCCCCCTAATCCTTACCCTCATTTTCACAAGTGCAAATCCAAAATGTTATTTCAAGGCTGCATTCCAACGCTAACTCCTCCAAAGACCTTTGTACTAACCTCTTCTTTCGATGCTTTTGTTCAATTTTGTTTTAAAAATCTGTAGCTCCACTTGGGTTAAGGTAATTAATAAATGCCGCCTTGCTCCTATCAAATGGCGGATTCTCCTAGGCCAGATTGGGATCTGATTCATCTTTGTCTCTCTACAACCTCTAGGGGTACCATGTAAAGATTTTATGTTTAAAAATATTTGTTGCACTATTAACCCAAAATCAAAACAGAAACCAGAATGTGCCCAGAATTCAGAGCTCTTCATTGTGAATGCTTAATGACATTTCTACATCTTCTGCAGTTCAGGTTGATAGTCTGTGTTCTTTCTTTTGTAGCAAACTATTTTTTAATGTCATTGATTCCGGAGTTGCTGCTTTAAGTTCTGTTACAGGATTCCAGGGCAGGAGGAATAGGGAGACTGAGACAGGAAAGTTAAAACAACGCCAAACTTTGTGGGCCATTTACAGTCAGCTTGTACCAGTAAGTAACAAGCCATTATCTTCCCCAGCCAAGGACATGAGAGCAGGAGTTAAAACTAATGAGAGAATGCAGAAAGGGAGGGGGAAAAGGGAATGAGAAAAAGGGCAGTTTTACTTCCTGAGCAGAGAACCCAGCAGTACCAAAGTTTGGCAAGATGAAATTGCCAGGTGCTTCTCATGATTTCTGGGAAGGCCACAACAAAATAAAAGGGGGCCTTGAGACTTAATCTGCACCAAAATATTTCAGCAGAGGAATTTTGAGACCTATAGACAGGAGGATATGTAATGCCTCACATCCCCACCCAATTTGCTCTTCAGATTAGCTGAGAGCCCATCTGCACTTCATAAACCAGATGTATAGAGCTGCTTGCTTTGCTTTTTCAATCAAGTTGAAAAAGCATGCTTTAATAAATTGGCTTTTCAGAATGCAGTCAAGATGTCTCATATAAATTCATTTATATGAGAAGACAAAGATAGTTGAGATTGGGGACAGCCTTCTCCACCGACTCAGGGGGCTGACCTGTCTGGTAACACCTCTCTAGTGTCAATGAGAGGTACTTATAACAGACCAAATTCTTTAGTGCTTAATCACTTTTGAGTTGCAATCAATTGCATGATCAACTCACTTATCTTTTTTTCGATAATAAATGTTTTTTTGTTATCTCTTGGAGAAAAATGTTTTCTGTTTAAATTTAAGAAAACTTGCAAGAGCTAGAGACAGATTTAGTCTTCTACCTTATTTCCTCATTCACAGAGAAATTTTTTTCTAATATTAGGCACTTTTCAAGTCATTCCTTGACTAGTGAACTCTGCTGTATGAGTCATGTGTGACTCAACAATTATTTTTTAATGTTGCCATTTATTTAAACAGGATTTAGAACATGATTAGTCACCGTGAGATTCAGCTTGTACATTTCCAGGTAGTGACTAGTTGACAACAAGAACAGAACAGAAATTTACTTGGTAACTTTCCAAGTTTTCAAAGGACTTTGGCATTAATTACTTAATTTTGTTTCATGAAGCATGTGTCTCAATGGTTGTGAAAAACAGTTTCTTATCTTAGAGGCATCTCTAGCCTTTATTAGAATAAGTTGTTTTGGAAAAATATAGCTGAATGAGTGAATGAAAAAGTGAATGAACTTATGGAATAATGATAGATTGTAAAATAAACTGAAGCAGAAAAAATAGACTTTAAAATGGAATGTCTGATCAACAATTAAAACCTTACAATTTAACTAAAAGATACAAAGAACTCTTGAATAAATAATCATATTATTTAATTGCCAAAAATGTTGATTTTTCCTAAATTTTCTACAAATTGATGATGTAAACTCCAAGTATCAAATAGTTTGTTTTGTTTTGTTTTTAAAGAACACTGGCTTTTCCTGTACATCCAAAACTAATACAGAATAATTTGAATGTAAACTGCAATTGGAAAAACAACCTAAAAACAATTAGAAAATCATCTGCAAGGGAAAATGCAGAACACAATTCAAGAAACACGTGAAAAGGAACCATAAAGGAAGATTTGCCCCACCAGATATCTAAAGTGTATTTTAAATTTGTGTCAAATAAAATAGCCCAGAATTAGTGTAAGCATAAACAAATAGATCAACAGACTGGAATATGGAATTAAGAAGCAGACTATTTATTTTTGAAAATTTAGTTTATGAAAAGGATGGTCTTTAATTAAGTGGGAAAAATTATTAAGTAAATGGTATTGAACCAGAGATTGCTAGTTGGGCTGTTCTCTGCTTCCATAGTAATAGAACTCATGATTTCCGGCCAGGAGTATGGCTACCCATAATAAAGACAGTACTTCTCAGCCACCCTTGCGGCAAGGTAGCCATGTGATTGATTCCCCATCAAAGAAGAGTAAGCATGAGACTTTGCTGTGATCTCAAAGTGAAGGCATGGCTACTGGTGCCCTTCATCCTTCCTGCTGGCTGAAACAAGGACACAACAACTGCTATCCTAAAGCAACTTGGTCCATGTGGGAAAACCTTAATTGGGCTCAGATAGAAGGAATAGGGATCCTTGGTCCTCACTACAAGTCCCTTGCCTATGTTTAAATTTTATTTTTGGAGGAAAATAAAATTCTATTTTGTTCAAGCTTCTATTATTTTGAATTTTTGGTTAGCCTACTCTGTTCTAGTTGAATCAGATGTATGACTATTGACTATGCATTTAAAAAATAATAAATTTAAAGTAAAAAAAAAGCAAGAAGAGAAGAAATTAAAAAGAAACCATCGTATTAAAATCTGTGTAAAAGAAAAGCAAGAATTCCCAAACCTAAGGCATGTATTTTTGAGCCTATCTTTTCATCTATCAATTGCTAATGTAATAATTCTTTAAATAAATACCTATTTATTTTTGTGGGATAATGGTGTTGGTTCTCAAAGTTGGAAGTTGGTTCCCAAAGTTGGTTCCCATTTGGAAGTTTCTTGATTAGGACCTGGAATATATTTCCTATAGAAATTAAGTTGTGGCCCTGGCCAATGAGGCTCAGTTGGTTGAATCAATGTCCTGTATACACACCAAAAGGCTTGATTCCTAGTCAGGGCACATATCTAGGTTTCAGGTTTGGTTCCTGGGAGGGTGTCTATTGAGGCAACCAATCACTGTCTTTTCTCCTCTCTCTCTCTCTCCTTCCTTTCTCTAAGAAAAGACAGAAAGGAAGAAAGAGATAAATAAATAAATAAATAAATACTAACTAACTAAATGAATAAAAATAAAAAACATAAAGTTGTAGAATGGTTGAATTCCCTATGAGCCAATGCTGCAGAGGACAATGGTTGGTTCTGATGAACACAGGTCTTTGAATTAGAATATTGATAGTAATATGCATTCTAGCCCCCTATCTTTCTAATATAATCCCACTGTTAAGGTTAAAGTATTTTGTGTGTTTATGTTATCCTATACAATAAAAGGCTAATATGCAAATTAACTAAATGGTAAAAGGGCTGGTGGCTATAATGTGCACTGACAACCAGGGAGCAGATGCTTAATGCAGGAACTCAGTGCACTCCCACAAGGAGAGCACCACTCAGCCAGAAGCTGGGCTCAAGGCTGGTGAGTGCAGTGGCGGTGGTGGTAACCTCTCCTGTCTCCGTGGCAGCACTAAATATGTTTGACCGGCAGTCAAACATTCCCTGAGGGATCCCAAACTTCGATAGGGTGCAGGCCAGGATGTGGGATCCACTGCACCTCCTCACAGTGCACAAATTTTGTGCACCAGGCCTCTAATCAGGAATATAACTATGTTTATTGCTCAACCTAAAATGTTATGATTATTTTTTCTTTGCCAACTATTTGTTTTCCTGGGAGTTATTTTCAGTTTATTTTCTTAATTTGCTTGTCCTTCTTTGTACTATCCATCAATTTGAGCCTAAACTCTCAATCAGTTGTCAAAATATTTTCTTAATACTTTCAGACCCACTACATGTTTGTATAAGGCCCATTATTTTGAAGAATGTTTCCCAGATTTTCAGGACTTCTTCCATCTGTAATGGTTTCTCTTGGGTACAGATATCATTTTGGAGACTTGCTTGACATGCCAAGAGTAGGATCCCCTTTCTTGAGCTGCATGATTTCTTACTTTTCGGTTTGCTTTCATTGTGGTGGAGCACATCCTATACTTCTGAGAAATAAGGATGATAATGAAGGATGTGTTCTTTGACATATTAGTATATCCTCACACTTTCTTGATAGTTTGACTAGGTAGATGACTTTAAAGTTCCTTTCCTCAGAATTTCAAGAGCACTGTTGATTTTTTTTTTCTACATTACAGCTTTGTTCTTGAAAAGTCCTAACCACCCAACTCTTAATTCTTTGTATTTTCATTTTCTACCACAAGGATAGGCACTTAAAACAATATCTATTAATTATCTTACAGTTATGTAAATCAGATGTCAGAATGGGTTGGAAGGACTCTTTGCTTCTAGGGTCTCAAAATACAAAATCAATATGTCAACCAGGCTGGGCCCTCTATGAAGGTTTCTGGAAAAAAATCTAATTCCAAGGTCTTTCAGATATTTGGCTAAATTTGACATAAAAATATTTTTATTTATTTCATAGAGGAAGGGAGAGGGAGAGAGAGATATAGAAATATCAATGATGAGAGAGAATCATTGATTGGCTGCCTCCTGCACACCCCCCCCTACTGGGGACTGAGCACACAACATGGGCATGTGCCCTAGCTGGCAATTGAACTGTGACTTCCTGGTTCATAGGTTGATGATTAACCATTGAGCAACACTGGCTAGACTAAATTTGTAGGATTTAGGTTCTCATTTTCTTGCTAATGATCAGTTGGGGGCTACTCAAATTGGTTGTCACGTGGTCTCTCTCTTCAAGCCAGCTGTGGTGCACTACATCCTTCTGGTGCTTTCCATCTCCAACTTTCCCTTCTGTCACTCAGATAAGACACTGTTTTTAAACTGGATTAAATCCAAATGGTTAATTGCAGTATTTTAAAATCTATAACTTGGGATTTTAATTGCATTAGCAAAATCCCTTCATAGTAGTGCTTTGATTAGTGCTTGCTTGAATAACCAAAGGATGGAAATCTTGGGGACCCCATTTTTAGAATTCTGCCTACCTTAGTAACCATTTGTACTTTGCAAAATATCCCTTCCTCTCCTGGAAATTCTGAGATGCTTCTTTGCTGCCTGATTAGGGAATACCCTGCTTACCTTGTTCCCAGTCATCTGCCAGTTCAAACTCAATATTCCCAGTGCTTGTTTCCATGGAGAGCAACTAAAGGTGTAAAGAGCTTTGGAAATAAAGTAATTTTGAGTTGAGTAATCAATTTTTTGACATATATATTACTTAAGTTACATACTTTTGACTGTTCATTTTTATAAACATAAAATTTAAAATGATATGCACTCTTAAATGCCAGATCATATCAAGTTGATTAAAATAAGTAGGAAATAATAATCCTGTAACAGAAAGCCTACTCTTTTATGTAAATTCAGGTTAAAATGAGAATATGAATCAATTAAAAATTATGCAAGCATACATAATGAATTAGCTCACTAACTGTTTTGTTAAAACTATCCTAATGGCATAAAATCGTAATTAACACTGTTTTATTTATTATATTTCTAACTATGATATGAGTAGACAAGGCATTACTACAATTAAAGTATAAGACATTTAAAGTCTTTTATATTAAATTTTTTTATTATATTAGCAAAATCAAGATATGAATCTGAAAATGGCTCTTACATGTTTGAGAGGGAGCAATGTTTTGATCAATGAGGAGAAATTTTAAACTCACTGAAGGCTGATAAGCCTGAGAGAATGTAGGAGGCAGAGGACATTAACTCCAATATGTTAAAGATTAAGAGCTAAAGTGATATCACTGTAAAAAACCTGCTTGATGAAGAACAAATTAGTGCTGTTTGGCACAATCAAACTGATTTGGTCTGGGCCAGAATTTAGATGCAAGTAATTACGTCTGATTCTTGATGCATGGTTCTAATTTATGTAAAAAGGGGTAGTATTAAATCCTGTTATTTATCAAGTAATATTTCTTTCTTTTTAAAATTCTAATTGAATTTATTAGGGCAACATTGGTTAATAAAATTATTTAGGTTTCAAGTGGATAATTCTATAATACATCATTTGTATATTGTATTGTGTGTCCACCTCCTTTTACCACCATTTATACTCCCTTTCTTTTGTTCTAATGTCTCTATCCCCTTTTCTCTCTGGTAATCACTATATTGTTGTCTGCATCTATGAGTGTTTTTATAAATTTAACTAAGGATGTAAAAGACCTGTACTCAGAAAATTATAAGACACTGAAGAAAGAAGTTGAAGAAGATGCAAATACTTGGAAGCATGTACTGTGTTCATGGATAAGAAGAATTAACATCATTAAAAGGTCCATACTACCTGGAGCAATATGTAGATTCAACTAATTTCTATCAAGATACCAATGGTATATTTCACAAAAGTAGAACAAATTTATATGGGACCACAAAAGTCACCTAAGAACCACAGCAATCTTGAAAAAGAACAAAGTTGGAAGAATCATGGTATCTGACACCAAAATACACTAAAAGGCCGTAGTAATCAAAAAAGCTTGGTACTGGCATAAAAACAGACATATATGTAAATGGAACAGAATAGAGAGCCCAGAAATCAATCTTTATGATCAATCAATATTTGACAAAAAAGGCAAGAACATACAATAAGGTAAAGACAATCTATTCAATGAATGGTGTTGGGAAAAACTGGTGTATACATGCAAAAAACAAACAAACAAAAAACCCAGTCTACTTTCTTACACCATACATGACAATAGAACTTAAAATGAATTAAAGACTTAAATGTGACTCAAAACCATAAACATCCTAGGAAAACACATAGATAGTAAAATCTTGGACATTTTTTGTAGTAATATATTTTTCTGATATATATTTTTGGGTAAGGAAACAAAAGAAAAAATAAATCAGTGGGACTATATCAATTAAAAAGATTTTGCACAACAAAGGAAACTATCAACAAAATGAAAAAACAACTCACTAAATGGGAGAACATATTCGCCAATGATACAGCTGAGCAGAGGTTAATATCCAAAGTTTATAAAGAACTTATACAATTCAAAAAAAACAATAATCAAGTGATATTTTACAAAGCTGATTATTGAACTTACAGAAATAGAATAATACTTCAATTCCCTTAATGAGATCTCATGGACCATAAATATAATGAGACCATACAGTGATTTTCTGTTTGGCAGTTCTTGGTTACTGATATTGAAGTTCAATTGGTTGACTGAATTAAAAAAAATATATATATATACATATTTATATAAGGTTTAATATTTTTTTCTTAGACACAAAGCATAGCTAATTCTCTGAATACTTCTTGTTACATACATCATATTTATTGAATAATAGAACACATGTCATAATTATTTCAAACCCTCTTTTAACTGTTTAAAATAATCTTATTATATGCCAATAAATAAATGGCAAAAGTTTCTTAAAATTTATTTTTATATTGAGAGTATTACAGATGTCCCCCACTTACCCCCTTTGATCCCCTCCCACCCTACTCCCACTCCACCCTGGCTTTCACCTCACTATTGTCTGTGTCCATGATTATGCATATATGTACATAAGTTCTTTGCTTAATTTAAAACATATTGTTGCTAATATTCTTTGGACTGAACTAGTTCTAGAGTTACATAAATGAGTATGTTATTAGTTGGGGTTCTTAGTGACTGAAATCAACTTTGATTGGTGTAAGCAGAAAATGAACTTGTAGAGACATTGGACATTGTGCAGAGTCATTAGGGAAGCTGAAAATGGCCTCGGAAAATGGAGACGAACAATCTGAACTATGGCTAAAGACACAGCATAGACCTAGCGCTGCAAAGATATTCACCATCGAGCCTTGCATGATGTAACTTGTTCCCCAACATCAACCATGGCATCAGACCCTGACACTTCTGCTTCTGAACACTGACTCTTTCAGCTACTGCTATCATCTCAAAACACCCCTCCCCCCACAACAAAAAACCCCCACAAAAACAAACAAACAAATAAAAAAACCCCTCACTTTGCTGTCCCTCCTCCTTTGCACCATTAGCTTTTGATTAATTGCTCTGTCTGGCTGATCAGAGAACAAAAACCCATTCCTAGATAAGGTACACACAGGTGGCTGTTGTGTTAGAAATGTAAGAATCTGATATTTTTAGTTTGTGTAATGAGAGCCAGTTTATTGCTTCCTCCAGGACTCTCAGCATAGGCATCCTCTCTTCCTACCCCCACCCCAAACATAGAAAGGGGTTTAAATGCTGGGCAGTAAACAAAATAAAACAAACAAAATAAATGGCACCACCAACCATAATAAGGGGCTCATTATGAATCTAGTTGAATTGTTAAAGCAAGTGGTAAATTAAATATGTGTATTTTTAATATTCACTGATAATAAAATTTAAAATGACCCTAAATCTAAAAATTAAATTCCTATGTAAGATATTGCACCATATTCTGAAATATCTCAGTTGTTTCCCTTTTCTTTTGGGTTCTTGAAAAATAATTGGGCAACAGTGAGGGCCTGAAGAGCAGATAGTTGCTCTCTGAAGGCTCTGCCCTCACCCCACCATCTCCGTCATGTTGATGTAACAGTACCCAGAATGTCACCTTCTTTATTTTTTTTAGATAATTTTGAACTTTCAGAAGAGTTTCAATAACAGCAGAGTTCCAGTATGCTCTTTTCTAAGCTTCCTCTTATGTTAACATCTTACATAATCATAGAACATTTATCAAAAATTAAGCAATTACTCCTGACACAGAACTATCAACGAGTTTACCACTACTGTCTTTTTTCTATTTAAAATCTCACATTGCATTTAAGAAGGCCATTAATAATTAAAAAAAAATTATTTCAGATACTCTATACTTAGAAATTCCTACCTGATCTAACCACTAAAATAGGTGCTTAGTTGGAATTAATTTATAAAGTCAGATTCCTATTACGACAATTACAGCGTGGGAGTAGAAGTCACATAAAACTTCAATACCACAAGGAACATAAGTGAGGGAATTGAGGGGGAGTCTCCCTTTCTTTAGTATTTTACAGACTCACAGAATATTAAAATTAGGGGGGCTCGGAAAGATAATCTAACCTCAAACCTCGTTTTATACATGAAAGAACTGAGATCAAGAAAATTAGGTGATTTACCCTTAAGGAGCAAGTCGTCATTCAGAATGCAGGCTTTTAATTTGCTAGCTGTTTCACTACAGCAGCAGTTCTCAGTGTCCCCTGGAGATCCCCGGTACCTTTGAGGAGACTGTGTGGTGAAAATTATTTTCATAATAAGACTATTTATGCCTTTTTTCAGTTTCATTCTCTCTTGAGTGTACGGTGGAATTTTCCAGAGCCTGCATGTCATGTGGTGTTATAAAAGCAGTTATGAAATTCTAGTGATTTTTCTATTTCTAGATATTTAAAAAAGTTGTAAAAATTTAAATGGCATCAAGCTTCTATTACTTTTTTTTGTATTTTGAAAAATGTAGATATTTTTCCTTAAAAATATGTTATTTATGTGAACATGTTCTATATTTATTGCTATTCTATTTTAAAATATAAGTATTGATTGATATAACCCACGTAAATGAGAGGTGTTGGGGTTCTCAATAATTTTTAAGCCCTGTGCCAGTAATTAGAATACTGTCATCAGAGAGAGAAGGAAATACCGACAACCAAGTATCAAATCTGTTAAATCAGTGATGTTATAAAATGTATTCTGTAGCACTTCCCTTCTTTTCCTAAATATAGCTCTGGCTGTTTTGGAATAATATTTAACTCATTACATATGAGTGCAAACTCCTTACATGCCTTGGAACTCAGAATTTCATGTTTTCAGAGTCATGACTGATTTTATTTAACTTCATGAAGTTTGTGCTAAATGTATGACTGCTAGTAGATATGTGCCAATAATTGAAATGCTAAAGTAGGGTGACTTGAAATAGTTATTTATTTTATCAACTCTGCATAACTGTCATGTACTTTTTTCAAGGAGTTACATTGTTTTCTACTAGGTGCTTAAGTTTATTGAAGGGGCAGATGACAGGAAAAATTCCCCTCCAGAGCAAATGAGAAGGACAAAATACACGCAGGTGCAAACACACACACATACCAAAACAAGACAAAACAGAAAAGAATTCTCATGTTCTCTGCCAATGTGTATTTCTGTTCATCCATGAATTCACTGATACTCTACTCAACCCCACCCAAGGTTTTTTTTTTTTTTTCAAATGACGGGCTTTAAATTTCAATCCTGTAGACAGATCTACTGTTTCCTTAAAAAATGAGCTGTTTCTAGGCAGAATTGGGGAGAGGCGGTGTTGGGTATGTGAGGGGACATCTGGGAGCTTTTGTTATTAGCCATTCCAGAACTGCCAGGAGAGCTCAGTTACTCTTCACAATTTTTTTCATCACATTCTCTACAATAAAGTCTGCCAGTTGCAGTCTTCTGGGTGTCTGTCACAACTGGAAACATGTGCAAGAGAAAAAAATGCATGCAGTTTCCAGAGCAAGCACATGTCTGGAGAAGGACAAAGTGGGAGTATCCTTCTGCCACTGTTGTCATGGTCTATGTTGACCTGAAATCATGCATTTGTGATTGATGGAGGCGGTGAGAAAGACCATTCTTTTTTTTATGGACTGATTTTCACAAATTGGTTTATACCCTCAGTCCCATTGGGCATGTTTTATCCTTTTGAACTTTGCATTTCAACATATTGTTTTGTAACATATAACATATATAAACATGAAATAAAGCCAGAGTCATTATGGTTTTATTTTCTCCCATTGTTTCTCCTACAATGAAAAAGAAGTTTAATCTTTTGTTTAATTTGCATCCTTTGCTCCTCCAATCCTGTTAAATAATTCATCAGAAGGCAGTAACTCTGTGTTAAACAACATACTGTTTCCCCTTGTTGGTACTTAGAAAACTTTAGCTTGTGCAATCTGTTCTCATAAAATGAATCCCATCATTTGTTTAATCATTTTAGTCACTCTTCTTTGGATCCATTCAATTAGATTACATATTCAGGCAAGAGAAGTACTTGAGTTTAACAGTCTTCCCATATGCCATCTTGGGAAGTGGTAGGGTAAAGACTTGAATCTTATATTCATGGCTCAATCATTTTGACAGACAGCCTGAATACAGTAGCTTTTGAACAAACGCTTGTGAATGAGAAATGTTGAATATGGATTTATTGACAATTCATCCTCCCTCCCCCAAAGCCTTTACTGACATTTGGTGTCTTAGAAACTGATTTTAAATAACAGTAAGACTTTTGATATATCTCATGTTAATATCATGGATTTGGTTATATAC